>JAKSZT010054416.1:23165878-23177601 GCA_026826555.1 Tolypeutes matacus
TTCTTTCTTTCTTTCTTTCTTTCTTTCTTTCTTTCTTTCTTTCTTTCCTTCCTTCCTTCCTTCCTTCCTTCCTTCCTTCCTTCCTTCCTTCCTTCCTTCTTTCCTTCCTTCGTTCTTTCTTTCTGTTTTACTGGATGTTAGCATTGTTATAACTGTTTACAGATAGTAAAATATAGCAACTAAACATTATCCATGGTTTACAGTATAGTTTACAATTTAGACAGAACAGTTTAATAATTTTTGATGGTATTTACCTTGTCCTGTGTCCATTACTGTAAGGAAATGAAAAACCTTTCCCATGACCACTAAATACCCCTTTTGATCTTAACTGTTCCTTCCTCCCCAACCCCTGGGGCATATGACACTCTCCTGTCTTCACTCATGGAATGACCAGATTCATAGTTACATGCCCTGGGTATTCCAACCTGCTTTTCCTAATCTACCCACCTGTCAACCCTGCACCACCAAACCCAGTAATATCACTACCCATCTGTCCTATCCTTCAATATGCAACTGTATTCTATACCTTTACCATAGATTATGTCCACATGGGTGATGGCTCACAGCCTACTCTTCTCTTTCTCTCCCTTGTTAACCTATCTTTCAGACAATGGTTCTCTTTCTTATTTTATATATTTGCATCTTATCTTTTTTTTTCTTTGTTAGTCTAGCTAAGGGTTTGTAATTTTATTAATCTTCTCAAAGAATCAGCTTTTGATTTTGTTAAATTTTTCTAGTATTTTCTTATTTTCAATTTCATTTAGCTCTATTCTAATCTTTATTATTTCCTTCTTTCTACTTGTTTTGGGATTAGTTTGATGTTCTTTTTCTAATTCCTCCAGGTGTGTATTTAAGTCTTTGATTTGAGCTCTTTCTTCTTTTTTAATATAGGCATTTATGGCTATAAATTTCCCTCTCAGCACTGCTTTTGCTGCATCTCATAGGTTTTGATACATTGTATTGTCATTTTTATTCATTTCAAGGTAGTTACAGATTTCTTTTGCAATTTCCTTCTTGACCAACTGATTGTTTAAGAGTGTGTTGTTTAACTTCCATATCTTTGTGCCTAATCTGGTTCTCTGCCCCTTATTAACTTCCAGCTTCATTCCATTGTGGTCAGGGAAATTAATTTGTATAATTTCAATCTTTCTGAATTTGTTGAGAGTTGTTCTGTGGCCTAGCATGTGGTCGTCCTGGAGAATGAGCCATGTATGCTCAAGAAGAATGTATATCCTCTTATATTTGGGTGTAATGTTCTATATATGTCTGTGGCAGTTTGATATAATTATGAATTCCAAAAATGAATATTGGATTATGCTTGTAAATTGGTCTGTTCATCTGGGCATGATTAAGCTATGACTACTACTTTGATTGGGCCACATCAGTAGGGCATTTAGCCCAACCCCTTGGTGGGTGGGAATCAAAGATAAAAGACATGGCAATGGATAGAGTTGGAGTTTTGAGTTGGAGTTCTGATGTTGGAGTTTTAATGCTGGAACCCAGGGAAGAAAGCAGACAGAGGAGCTTGGTCGTGAGGAAAGAGAGAAGGCCCCGGGAAGAGATGAGCCATTCGCCTGATAGTCTACAGTTGGCCTTGTAGAGAGATCAAGCAGCTGAACCTGGAGAGAATCAAGCCCAGGGAATAAAGGAACCCAGGAAGCTGGAACCCTCACAGAGTTTGGTGAGGGTAGTAACTTACACTTTATGACCTGATAACTGTAAGCTTCTACCCCAAATAAGCACCCTTTATAAAAACCAATCAGTTTCTGGTATTTTGCATCAGCATCCCTTTGACTGACTAATACAATGTCTATTGGGTCTAGATCCTCCAACATATAATTCAAGGTCTCTGTTTCTTTATTGATCCTCTGTCTAGATGTTCTGTCTAATGATGATAATTGTGTATTAAAGTCCCTCACCATAATTATAGAGGCATCTATTCTCTACTTAGTTTTTCCAATGTTTGCTTCATATATTTTGAGGTGCCCTGGTTAGGTGCATAAATGTTTATGATTGTTCTTTCTTCTTGATAGATTACCCCTTTTATTAATATATTGTGTCCTTCTTTGTCTCTTATAATACTTTTGCATTTAGTCTATTTTGACTGATTTTAGTATAGCTACTCCCATACTTTTTTGATTATTGTTTCCATGTAAAATCATTTTCCAGCCATTCACTTGCAACATCCTTGCATCCCTGGGTCTAAGGTGAGTTGCTTATAGACAGCATATAGATAGGTCATATTTCCTTATCCATTCTGCCAATCTGTATCTCTTGATTGGAGAGTTTAATCCATTAACATTCAGTGTTATTACTGTCAGGGAGTTACTTACATTAGCCATATTTTCTTTAGGTTTATATATGTCATATTTTGTTTTTATTTTTCTTTTTATCTTTTTAGTTATTCTTCATTCCTGCAAACTCCTCCAACCCTCTCTCTCCTGTTTTATCTTTGCAACCTCCAGAACTCCCTTTACTAATTCTTGAAAGGCAGATTTCCTGTTGATAACTTTTCTTAATTTCTGTTTATTTGTGAATATTTTTAACTCCCCCTCATTTTTGAATGCCAGCATTGCTGGATACAGAATTCTTGGCTGGAAGTTTTATTCTTATAGCACCTTAATAATGCCATACCTCTGCCTTCTTGCCTCCATGATTTCAGATGAGAAATCAGCACTTAATATTATTAAACTTCCCTTGTACATATTAGATCTCTTTTCTTTTGCTGCTTTCAGTATTCTCTCTTTGTCTTGAGCATTGGATAATTTGATAAGTATATGTCTTGGTGTAGGTCTGTTAGGATTTATACTCTTTGAGATGTGCTGTGCTTTATGGACATGTATGTCCATGTCCCTCAAAAGAGTTGGGAAATTTTCAGCAATTATTTCCTCCAACATTCCTTCTTTCTACCCCCCTTTCCCTTCTCTTCTCCCTCTGAGATGCCTACAATTCATATGTTTGTGTGTTTTGTGTTGTCATTCAAATTCCTATGTCCCTGCTGGATTTTTTTCTATCTGATATTTATCTCTTCTACTCTCTGTCTGATTTCAGCTGTACTGTCTTTGACATCACTGATTCTTTCATATCTGCTGTTCATATCTGCTCTTCATATCTGCTGTTATGTGCTTCCAGTGTATTTTTAATTTCTTGAATTGTGCCATTCATCACCATCATATCTGCTATCCTTTTATGTATGTTTACAATTTCTTCAGTATGTTCTCCCAGTATCTACTTAATATCCTTTATCTTAAGTTGATTCATGATATTTGTTTGGGCATCCCTAATTAGCTGTTCCACATTCTGCATCTCCTCCAGTTTTTTAGTTTTTTCATTAGATTGGGCCATGTCTTCCTGTTTCTTAGTATGGCTTGTAAATTTTTTTAGTATTTAGGCATCTGTTTATCTTGATGGGTTTATTAGGTTAGTTAGCTTCTTTTTCTACTCTAGGGTTTTATCTTGTTTTTTATGTGTGTGTGGCAATGTTCCTTTTTGACATTTGGTTCCTCTTATTCTATACCCTTGCAGTTGTCTGTGTTCCCTTGAAAAAAGAATATTTGGCCAAAGAAAAGGAAAGAGATAAGAAGAGAAAAAGAATAATAATAAAAATAGTAAAAAAAGAAAAAGAGGTAGAAGAGGAACAGTACAAGAATGAGGAAAATAAATAAGAGTAAAAATTATTAAAAACAGAAAGGAATAAGAATTTAAAAAGTGAAATAGAAAAAATTAGATCAAGAAACAAAATAGAGAAAAAAACAGAATGAATTAAAAGGCCAGAAATAGGAGAAGGGAAAATAAAAAAAGAAGAGAGAGAGATAAATTAAAAATGAAGGCCAAATAAGAAGAAGTGGAATGAAAGAAAAGCAACAGAAGATAGAAGATAGAAAAATAAAGGGAAGAAAAGAAATAAAGTAAGTAGAAATAATAAGTAAAAGAAAAAGGGAAACAAAGAAAGGGGAAACACACAAATAAGAAACAAAACAACAACCCAGGAAAAACAGCCTTCCATCTTAGGCCCCTAAGGAGCTTCTCAGGTTGCCAGTACTCATCAATCAACCACTCTGCAGCCTGCCTCTACAAGTGATGTACCCAGTTTTAGTGAATAAATTAAAGAGAAAAAAAAGGAAGGAATCTATAAAAATTAACAGATACAAGACCTAAAACAAGAAAAAAATCTGTCTATATGTTCCCTGTCATACAGTTCTGGCTGAGTGCCTGCTAACCTTCTGTTAGGAGCTCCTGGGAATCAAACCAGGGACCTCATATATGCAAGGCAGGCATTCCTCCACTGAGCTACCCTGGCTCCACAGGTTAAGTAGACTTCTGAAAGCTTATCTGGGTCTTCTTGCCCCCATTCCCTTGGGCTATTTGTGCTTATAACAGTTTGTTAGAACCACACTGGTTAGGCACCTGTCTCTGCCCCCTTACTGACCTAGTTCCTCTCTCTCCTAGGGCAGCTGAGTGTGACAGCCTGACTGATCAAATCTCCCTCTCCTCTTCCTGGGGCTGCCTCAGTGCTGGTTAGGATCTTCTTTGAGATCCAAAGAAGGCTCAGCTAGCCAAACTCACTGAAAAGAAACCACTCTCCCCTCTCTGCCAGACACCTCTTCCTCCCAGGGAATGCTCCCTCCCACTCAGTTAGCTGCAGTAAGCCAGAGGTTTCACTGAGGCTATTTGCCTTGAGGGTAGCATATATGTGCCATTTCTAGCCACAGAGGTGAGCAACTCATGGTTTCCCTTTGTCTTCTTTATCTGTCTCACTCCCTCCTGGATGATGTGCAGCACTTTCCTGTTCTATAGAACCCCAAAGCAGCTCCTTCAGGTAGGTTTTTGCCCTTTTTTCCATTGTGTGTATGTGTGTGTGTGTGTGTGATTGTTGAGCTCTGCCTATCTACTTTGAAGCCATCTTTCTGGAAGTCTGTTTTTTGTCTTTTTGATTCCTTTAATCAGCATTTTGTAATTTCCACCATACAAATCCTGTGTATGTTTTGTTAGATTTTTCATAAGTATATAATTTTAGGAAGAAACTATTGTAAATGGTGGTTTGTTTTTTTTTTTAAGTTAGGCCTCCAATTGTTCATAACTAGTTTATAGACATATAGGTGATATTTGTGTGCTGGCCTTGTACCTTATGACCTGGAAACTCATTTATTATTTCTAGAACATGTTTTGTAGATTGCTTGAATTGTGTAATCAAATGCATAGATTGTTGGCAAATCTATCGTCTGTAAAAAGGGACAGATTTTTTTTTTCTTCTTCTCAATTCTGCATATCTTTTATTTCTGTTTTTCACATTATAGGAAGGAGTAGAACTTCTAACACAATATTGAACAGGAGTGGTAAGTGTGACCATCCTTTTTCCCAGGTTACAGGGAAAAATTCAGTTTTTACCATTAAGTATGACGCTGTAGGATTTTTATCAATGTCCTTTATCAAGTTGAGGAAGTTACCTTTTATTCCTCATTTGCTAAGAGTTTTTATTGTGAATTGATGTTGAATTTTGCCAAAAGCTTTTTCTTCATCAATTTATATCATCATGTGATTTTCCTTCTTTAGACTGTAGGTGGAAGATTGCATTGTTTGATTTTTGATAACTGAATCAACTTTGTATTCCTACAATAAACCTTATTTGATCATGATATACCTGTATATATATATATGTTTATATATCTATCTCTATGTCTATACCTACATCTCTATTTCTATCTATGTCTGTTTATGTTTACATAAAGATAGCTGTATATGTATATAAAAAGATAAAGATGACATTGGCAGAGACTTAGATATGGATACTATATTGCTAGATTCAGTCTACTAATCTTTTGTTGAGGATATTTGCCTCTTTGTTCATGAAAGCTATTTGTACTTTCTGTATCTAGTTTTTTTCCCTTGTACTTTCTGTATCTAGTTTTGTTATCAGAGTAATGCTGGCCTCATCAAATAAGGTGAGAAGTGTTTCTTCCACTTCTACTCTTTAGAAGAGATCTTGTCAAATTGATGACATTTCTTCTTTAAATATTTGCTAGAATTTGGCAGTAAAACCACTGCATGTGAAGAGTTCTTTTTCAGAGGTTTTTAACCATAAAATCAATTTTTTCAAAATAGTTAAGTGACCACTCAGGTTATCTATTTTATCATGAATGAGTTTTCAGCATACAAATCCTTTCCAATCACAGGAGAAATGCTTTTCAAGCAATTGTCCCATTCCATCTTGGTTAACAAATTTATGTACATAGAGTTGTTTTAGTACTTCTTTATTATTCTTGTAATAGAATAATAGTTATTATTATTATTAATCAAATGATGCAGGGTCTATAGTGATAGCCTCTCTTTCATTCTTAATCATTATAACTTGTGTCAAAACTATTTCTCTTGGTCAGTTATGTTAGACATTTGTCAATTTTATTGATATTATCGAAGAACCAAAGTAGAGTTTCATTAATTTTCTTTATTTTCCTATTTTCAATTCCATTGATTTCTTCTCTTATTGTTTTCATCTTTATTATTAGAGTATCCCTTCCTTCTCCTTGCTCAGAGTTAATTTTGTTTTTCTTTTTCTAACTTTTTAAAGTGAAAACCTAGATTATTTATTTGAGACTTTTCTCCTATTCTACCATAAGCACTTAATACTATAAATATCTCTCTATGTGCTGTTTTCACTGCATCCTACAAATATTGATATGTGGAATTTTCATTTTTATGGGGGTCAAAGTGTTTTCTAATTTGCCTTGAAAATTCCTCTTTGATCTGTGGATTGTTTAAAAGTGTGTTATTTAATCCCCTGGTATCTGAAGTCATTACTTTTCTCTTTCTGCCTTTGATTTCTAATTTAATTGCGTTATCGTTAGAGAACATACTTTTTAGGATTTCAATGATTTTAAATGTGTTAAGGTTTATTTGACAAGACAAGATATAGTATATTCTGGTGAATGCTCCATGTGTACTTGAAAATAATTTTTGGTGCAGTGTTGCATGAATATCAATCAGATCCCATTGATTAGCGGTGCTGTTCTAGTCTCCTAAATCCTTGCAGATATTTTGTCTAATAGTTCAACAATTACTGAAAGAGGAATGTTGATGTCTCCAACTGAAATTGAGAATTTATCTATTACTCAATTCCATTTCATCTTTTTTTGCCTCTTGTATTTTGAAACATTCTTGTAGGTGCTTGCACATTTAGAATTAATATTCTTGGAGAATGAATATTTTTATTATGTACTGTTCCTATTTATCCTTGTAATTTTATTTAGTATGGACTTTAATATGTCTAATATTACTATAGCTACTTTAGCTTTCCTTTGATTGGCATTTGCATGGAAAATTTCTCTATTCTTTTACTTTCAACACAACTATCTTATTATGCCTAAAGTAAGTTAGGTCATTTTGTTTTAGTGACTTCTCTTTTTATTCATTTTTGTTTTTTTCCCAAATTTTTTATCAATTCTGACATCTTTTAATGTTGTGTGTAGAACATTTATATTAATGTGATTATTTATATGCATGGAGTTAGGTCTACCATTTTATTATATATTTTTATTTTCTCCATCAGTTTTTTATTTTTCTCTTCCATTTTTCTTGTTTTTTCTTTTTTTTTTTTCGTCTATTTGATCATTTTTAGTATTCATTTTTATTTATCTATTTTTGATGGTATGTATTTTATAGATTTTTTAGAGGTTGCTTTAGGGATTAGACTATACAGATTTAACTATTCATGAACTATTTAAAGAAGGAGAAGAGAAAGAGTACGGTATGAGAAAATATTTGAATACATAATGGCTGAAAACTCATGTTTGGTGAAAGAGAGAAAACTGCAGCTTTAATAAGCTCAGTTAAAAAGCAACATAAACAAAGAAGTTCAGGTCCAGAGATATCATAATCAAAGTGTTGAAAACCAGAGAGAAAGAACAAATTTTTGAAATCAGAGCCCCCAAAATGATGAACTACTTAAGGGAACACAATATTTTGAACAATTGCAGATATCTCATCTGAATCTATGTTAGCCAGAAGGAGGTGCAACATTTTTAAAACTGCTAAAAGGAAAGAAACATTAACCTAGAATTCTATATCCCGTGAAAATATTTTTTAAGAATTAAGGTGAAATAAGAACATTTAAGATGGAAGGAAACTACAAGAATTCATTTTCTGAAGTCCTGCTCAAAATAAATATTAATGAAAATTCATCATGAAGGAAACTTTTATCAGAAGAAGACTCAAAACAACTATAATAAAGGAAAAGAAAGAAAATGTTGAGTATCTGGTAAATGGTAAATGTAATAGACTATGCTTCTCCTCTTCCATTCTTTCAAATATGTTTGGCATTTTAAAAAATTATGATATTTTCAGAAAGGTTTTCCTTTGTATGTAGATATAATTTATAAGGCAACAAAAGAAAAAGAGGGGAGGATAAAAAGACTTAGGAGTAGATATGGGTCAAGCAGTTGGGTGCCTGCTTCTCATATGGGAGGCCCCAGGTTCAGTTCCCGGTACCACCTAAAGAAGACGAGCAGACACAATGAGCAGCTGATGCAATGAGCTGATGCAATGAGCTGATGAACAAACAGACATAACAAGCAGGGAACGAAAGTGGCTCAAGCAGTTGGGCACTCGTTTCCTACAGGTCAGAGAACTACAACAAAAAGTGAATCTAATGTAAACTGTAGACTATAGTTGATGGTAAAATTTCATAATAATATTGTTTCATCAATTGTAATAAAAATACCACACTAATGCAAAGTGTTCATATTAGGGAAAACTGTGTGTGAGGAGAAGCATATGAGAACTTTTTACTTCCTGCATGATTTTTCTGTAAACCTACAACTTCTCTAATAAAAATAGAAGAAATGGGTTATTGCCAACCCCCATAGGAGTCTGAGACCACAGCTTAAATGTATGAAGAGGAAAATCATCCTCCTTTAGAGCAACAGGTACCTGTGGCCTCCCGCTGTGACTGCTGATAAGAATAGAAAACCCCTTTCTAATGTGCAAACTTTATCTAGTGGGTTTCTTCTTAAGTATTCTCTTTCCATGCTTTTATGCCCAGTTCCAGATTTCAAGCTATTTCAATTCCAAACCAGAGTTACTAGAGGAAAACAATGCTAAACTCAAAGCAACTTTGGCTATACTTCAAATTCTGGTCTTCTTCACCAATTTGGTCTGCTATTTACTCTTCAACATCCTCAGATAGCTCCTCAGTGCATTATCTCTGGTCTGTTAGTTGCATCCAGTGAATGAGAATGAATCCAATGACAGGATGAGGTTTGTTTGCCGTGTTTGACCCAGAATCAGATACCATGGTTAAGTTTTGAAACAAATCTTGTGACCATGTTTATGACAGCACACAATAATAAAATAAGCCATGTTGGAATTTTATTTCAGCTGTGGTAGTATTCTCTTAATTTTAACATAAGATCCTGGCTTGCCAAAAATACACATTACACCCAGTTGCAATTCAGTCATTCAATTCAGGAAATATTTTTTTTAGAACAGCTGCTTAAAGCAATTTACTAGGAACTACAGGGAAAACACTATTTTACCTGGTATGGGTGCAATGTCAGTTGTATTCCTCATTGATGATATTACAACTGTTTTACTTGGGAAGATCCAACCACATATATTATCTTATCTAATTTTAGTCATGTATTATTGACTCAGAAGGTAGTTATGTTTATAATACTAAGGAAAATTATTATTTTGACAGATTCATGGGCTATTTCTTGAAAACTCCATGTTAGGCCTCTTTTTTAATCAAATTGTTGGAAAGTATCCATATTTTACCTCCCTGAACTATGGCTCTATTTTGGTATTCAATTATTCAATTCAATTGCTTTCTTCATAAACCTTAAGAAGGCTTGTAATTGGGGCCACAAATTAGATTTTCCTTCTTCTCAGAATGTTTAAAGACTAAGATTACTTTTTTGTTCATTGAATGAAAAGAGTTCATGATGTAAAACATAGTAATATTCAATAACCTGTTGTTATTGCTAAACCTGATGTTATTGCTAAACCTAAAGTTCTGCCCAGAGGAGGTGTATCAGAATATGTTAAAACAAATGTCTCTGCATGCTTTAGAAATAAAATATGAATATCTGTAACATTAAAGTGGTAAATGTCATTCACTGTAAAATGAGAATGTAATACTTTCCTAAAAACTCTATTCCTTAGAAATGAAAAGATTCTAGGTCAACAGCTTAAAATAAAATTCTGGCTCCATTTCTTTCTATCCCAGAATCTTAAACAAGTTACTTGGTATCTCTAAATCTTGGTTTCTATTCACCTGTAAAATGGGGATAATAATATAATTTAATTCTTGGAGTTGCTATGAGGATAAAATAATACAAGAGGTGGACTTTGTGTCTGACACATAGTATTGAGTGAATAATTGCTAGTATTATCAATAAAAGGTCTGCTGTAACAAAGTACCACAAACAAGATGTCTTAAAACAATAGAAATAGACAGATTTGGAAGCTAGAGGTTTAAAATCAAGATGTCAGCAGGCCCATGCTCCCCTTGACTTCTCCAGGAAAGAATCTGTGCCACTCCTCTCTCCTAGCCTCTTTCAGTTTGCTGACATTTCTTGGCTTCAATCTCTCAGTTGGCACATGGCTGTTCTCTCTCTCTTTCTCTCTCTCTGCCCCCTGTTTCTTTTTATAAGGACACCAGTCATATTGGATTAAGGTCCACCCTACTCCAGTATCACCTCACTTTAACTTGCTAATTTGATCTATAGCAACTTTATTTCAAATAAGATCACATTCTAAGGGACTGGGAAGTAGGACTTCAACATATCTTTTTGAGGGACAGAATTCAAATCATAGAAGTGTTATCCAATAAAGATCAGTATTTTATCAAAAAGGGAAAAGAGATCTTCAACTGACAACAACATATCTGGAGGATGTATGACAATGTGGTTTTGTTTTCCATTTTTCTTTTTTATTTCTCTCATCCTATGGAGTAACAAGATGTCTTTTGAAGAAAGGGGCTCTGTATTAGTCATCTTTTTATCACAGTGACTATCATGACCCTTGAATTCAAGATTCCCACAATTTTCTTAATAAAAGGGAACACCAATCCAGTGAAGTTTGTTTCTATCCATTCCTATCATTCTCTACAGTACCTGTTTATTCACTTTTTTTTTCTCATTTATTCAACTAACATTAATTGACCCTACCAAATGCCAGGAATCATGCTAGTCTCTGAGATAAAATGATGACTAATACAGAGCCCTTATTTTGAAGGACATCTTGTCTTTCGCAGGACACACATTGACATCAAAATGTCAGCATTGTGTTGGAGCCATACTGTACCTGCTCATGAGAACTGTATTAGTTAGCCAATGGGGTGCTAATGCAAAATACCAGATATGGGTTGGTCTTTATAAAGGGTATTTATTTGGGGTAAAAGTCCACAGTTACCAGACCATAAAGCGTAAGTTTCTTCTCTCACCAAAGTCCATTGCCACGTGTTGGAGCAAGACAGCTGCTGACGTTTGCCAGGGTTCAGGTTTCTTGGGTTCCTCTCTTCCCGGGGCTCCGTTTCTCTCCGGACTTAGCTCCTCTGTTTTCTCCACAAGGTCAGCTGTAGACTTTCAGGTGAACAACTTGCTTCTCTTCTCCTAAGGCCTTCTCTCCAACATCAAAACTCCAGCATCAAAACTCCAACTTCAGAACTGCTGCAACTCTGTTCTTTGTAATACCTTTTATATTTTATTCCCCACCCACCAAGGGGT
>JAKSZT010054416.1:23177611-23191855 GCA_026826555.1 Tolypeutes matacus
ATAAATCCCACTTGACTGTGGTGTGTACTACTTTTAATGTGCCATTGGATTCAGCTTGCTAGCATTTTGTTGAGAATTTTTGCATCTATCTTCATAAGGGATATTGGTTGGTATTTTCTTGTGATAGCCTTATCTGGCTTTGGTATTAATATGATGTTGGCTTAACAGGAGTTAAGAAGTGTTCCCTCCTTTTTAGTTTTTTGGAAGAGACAGATTGGTATTAATTATTCTTTGAAAGTTTAGTAAAATTCACCAGGGAAGTCTCCAACTTTTCTTTGTTGGAAGGCTTTGGATTACTGATTCAATTGCCTTACTTATTATTACTCTGTAGAAATCTTCTATTTATTCTTGAGTTAGTTTAGGTAATTTGTATGTTTCTAAGAATTTGTCCATTTCATCTAGGTTACCTAATCTGTTGGTGTTCAATTGTTCATAGTATCTTCTTTTACCTCTTTTTATTTCTGTAAGGTCAGTAGTAATGTCCCCCTTTTGTTCCTGATTTGTTATTTGCCTTCTCTTTCTGTTTTCTTTGCCATTCTAGCTAAAGATTTGTCAATTTTATTGATCTTTTCAAAAAGCCAACTCTTAGTTTCATTGATTCTTTCTATTGTTTTTTATCCTCTATTTCATTTTTCTCTACTATAATCTTTGCTATTTCCTTCTGTCTCCTCACTTTGGATTTAGTTTGCTCTTCCTTGTTAGTTCCTCCAAGTGTGGGGTCTCTGACTTGAGGTCTTCTTTTCTAATGCAAGATTTTCAAATACAAATTTCTTTCTGAGCATTGCTTTTGCTGCATTTCATAAGTTTTGGTATTTTGTGATTTTGTTTTCTTTCATCTCAGGGTATTTTCTAATTTCCCTTGTGATTTCTTCCTTGTCCCATTTGTTGCTTATAAGGGTATTGTTTAGTTTACACAAATTTGTCAATTTTCCAGTTCTTCCTATGACATTGATATCTATCTTCATTTCATTGTGGTTAGAGGAGATACTCTTTATGAGTTCAATACTTTTGAATTTATTGAGACTAGATTTGTGTCCTAACATATAGTCTATCCTAGAGAATGATCCATGTGTACTTGAGAAGTATGTGTTGTCTGCTCTTTTTGGGTAAAGAATTTTATATATGTTTGTTAGGTCTAATTTGTTTGTAGTATTGTTCAAGTCCTCTATTTCTTTATTGATCTTCTGTCTGTCTATTATTGAAAGTACTGTACTTAACTCTCTTACCATTAATGTAGAACTGCCCATTTCTCCCTTCAAATCTGTCAATAATTTGTAGCTTGTTGTTAAGTGCATATATGTTTATATTTGTTACATCTTTTTAATGAATTAATCTATAGTGTCCTTCATTGTTCCTTGTAACAGGTTTTTTTAATTTTTTGTCTGATATTAGTATAGATCCTTCTGTCCTCTTTAATTACTATTTGCATGGAATATATTCCCATCCTTTCACTTTCAATCTGTTTGTGTCTTTGAATTTAGGGCGTGTCTCCTTTAAACAGATTATAATTCTGTCATGCATGTTTACAACATGCCAATTACCACCCTTGACTGGAGAGTTTAATCCACTTAAATCTAAAATAACTACTGACAATGAATACCTTATTTCTGCCACTTTTGTCTTTAGTTTTTCTAAGTTTTATACCTTTTTGACCCTCAGTTATTCTATTTATTCCTATTTTATCATTTACTTCATCTTTTGTAGTGAACCTTCTAGAATTCCATCTCATTTCCTTTTCTGCATATTTTTCTAATATTTTCTTTTTGGTTGCTGTGGGTTTTAAATTTAATCCAAACTCAATAACATTTGATTTGATATCAACTTACTTTCAATAGCATACAAACACTGTTCCTATACCCTGCTGGTGCCCCACTTTTATGTTTCTATTCTCACAAATTATGTATTTATATTTTATGTACCCCAAACCATAGATATACCATTACTTTTATGCATTGTGATTTTAGGTCCTGTAAAAATTAAAAAGTGGAATTAAAGCCAAATATACAATAGTTGCTGACATTTATACTTGCACATGTTATTTCTTTTATTTGAGATCTTTATTTTTTCATAATGGTTTGATATATTGTCCAGTGTCCTTTTCTTTCAACATGAAGAACTTCCATTAGCATTTCTTGTAGGACTGGTCTATAGGTGAAAAACTCTTTCAGCTTTTGTTTACCTGGGAATGTCTAAAATTTCCTTCAATTTTGAAAGTCATTTCTGTCACCTATTGGATTTACAGTTGGCTTTTTTTTCTTACAACATTTTGAATATGACATTCCACTGCCTTCTTGATTCCATGGTTTCTGATAAGAAATTGGCACTTAATCTTATTGAGGGTCCCTTGTACATGACACATTGCTTCTCCCTGACAGCTTTTAGGGTTTTCTCTTTGTGTTTGACATTTGGTAGTTTGATTTAATGAGTCTTGGTGATTCTATTTGGGTTTATTCTTTTGGAGTTTGTGGGGTTTCTTGGATATGTGTATTCACATCTTTCATTGAATTTGGGAAGATTTCAGCCATCATTTTTCAAAACATTCTTTATGCCTCTGTCTCTCATTTTTCTCTTTCTGGGACTCCCAAAATGCATATATTAGTATCCTTGGTGGTCTCCTATGGGTCTCTCAGGCACTGTGCACTTTTATTCATTCTTTTTTCCTTATGCTGCTCAGACTGAAAAATTTCAGTTGTATTATCTTCTTCAAGTTCATGGATTCTTTCATTTGCCAGTTCCAATCTGCTGTTGAACCCCTCAAGGGAATGTTTTATTCCTGTTACTATGGTTTTCAGCTCTTTTTGGTTCCTATCTGTGATTTCTACCACTTCATTGATATTCTCTTTTTGATCATCTATCATTTTCCTGAATGCTTTGCATTTTTTTTTGGTCTAAGTTTTTCTTTAGCATTTGAACACTTTTAGGATCATTTATTCAGTCTTTGCCTGGTATAGCCAAGGTATGTGCCTTCTCACTGATAATTTCTAATGCTTTCTCTTGCTCTTTTTCATGGGCCAACATTTCCTATTTATTTGCATGTCTTGCAATTTCTGTTGCATACTAGACATTTTATATTTTAGTGTTATTCCTGGAATTTAGTCAATCCAATGTCTATTCCTTATACTTGAATATAGCTAATGTTAGAAGAGATTTCCTGAATGCCAGGAGCCTGTATACCAAAAAAAGCATGAATAAAAGGAAAAAAAGAGAAGTTTTTTTGACCTGTTGAAGTAACCAACAATAAGCCTAAGATGAAAGTGTGGGTCCTCCAGGTCTTTTCTTAGTGTACATCTTGTTCTGAGCATGTGCATGTGACTCTAGGAATTCCCCCATTTACGTAGATCCAAATGTCTCCTTTTCCACTAAGAAATAGTGTTTCCTCCAGGTCTGGAGGGCTGAAATGTATGTCCCACAGCCTACACTCCTTTGTCCCTGACAGTTCAGATATGAATGTTTTCCTATAGCATTCTAGCTGCTCAATGTTCTAGCCATCTATATGCAAAGCTAGTTCTAGGATAGAAAGCCTATGACAAGTGACTTGGCTCAGTCCTTTAGACTGCCATTAGACAGGTTAACACAGTTACACATGCACCCTAGTGTGTTTACATGGGTCACTCTGCTCTGTCTCGAATCAAGACCAGGGACCCACACTATGAGCATTGGCCTGCTCCACACTGACTTGGAGAGGGGGTAGGGAAAGGTCCAGCAAGAGCATCATGAGGTTTTTTCACCACCTTTAAGTAGTTTCATATTTCTTGATTTTATGCTCACCCAGTTACCACAACCTTTAAACTGTTTCCCCAGTCTCTGAGAAAGATGGTTCTGCCAGACTTTTCTTGTTGTTTAAAACATCTGTGATGGAACAGAATCTTGTAGCATCTCACCCTACTATCTTGGTGATGTCCTCAAGAAAAAGCTTTAGAGCCATTGCATGTGTTCATCACCTATCTTGGACTTACCTTTGCCTGGAGAATGTACTGATGTAATGATCCAAATAAAGCTCTTTCAGCCTGGGTGCCAAAATGAGAATACATGTGAAGCAGAGCTGCATCCAATTTGCTCTAATTTAAGATCATCAGAGAAGATAACAACAGCTGACATGTTAAAATGAATAAGAAATAGCCATTGCTGCTGTAAGCTGTTGATATTTTAGAGTCATTTGCTACCACAGTATAATATATTGAAAACTGACTTTAGCATAAGGTAGGATTTATCCTTACACTGTTTTGTTCATTTACAGGCTGGGGAACATTTCTTGGAAGCAAAAGAAATTCATGATATATTCAAAGTGCTTTCAAAACATGTTGGATATTCCATCTTCAGGGATAAGAAGACTAAATGTGAATAAGATGTCAGTTTTTCCCAACTTGCTCTATAGATTCAATGCAACCAATCAAAATCCCAGAAAGTTATTTTGTAGGTATTGACAAACTGATTCTAAGGTTTATAAGGAAAGGCAAAAGACTCAGAAGAGCTAACATAATACTAAAGAACAAATTCAGACTGACACTACACAACTTCAAGACTACAGTGATCAAGACAGTTTGGTGAAAGACTATACAAATACATCAGTGGAACAAAATAGAGATCCAAGAATTAGATCCACACAATATAGTCAACTGATCTTTGACAAAGGAGCAAAAGCAATTCAATAGAGAAAGGATAGCATTTTTTTTTTTTTTTTTGGAGATTCTGCGGCCAGGGATTGAGCCTGGGACCTTGTATGTGGGAAGCTGGTTCTCAACCATTGAGGTACATGGGCTCCCCAGATAGTATTTTTTTAAAAGATTTATTTATTTACTTTATTTTTATTTTTCTTTATTGATCTCCCCTTCCCCTAGATGGTTCCCTTGTCTGTCTATTCATTGTTTTGCTCGCCTTCTCCAGGAGGCACCAGGAATCAAACCCGGGACCTCCCACATGAGAGGGGAGTGCCCAATGGCCTAAGCCACATCCACTCCCCACGGGCTGCAATGTCTGCTGGCTTGTGGCATCTGCTCATTGCAGAAGGGGTGGCGTCTAGTTCATTGCAGCGAGGACAGCGTCTAGCTCATTGTGGCAGGGACGGTGACTGCTTGTCTTCTTTTTTAGGAGGCACCAGAACCCAAACCTGGGACCTCCCATGTGTTAAGTGGACACCCAACTGGTTAAGTCACAGCCACTTCACTGGGTTAGTTTTTTTTTTTTTTTTTTTTTTTTTTTTTAATTTTGCTGGAACAACTATTCACATGCCAAAAAAATTAATCTAGACACATATCTTTCACAAAAAAGTAACTCAGAATGGATCATAGATCTAAATGTGAAACACCAAACTATAAAGTTTCTAGAATACCAAGTGACCTTGTATTTGGCTATGACTTCTTAGATACAACACCAAAAACACTATCCATGAAAGAAAAAAATGATAAATTTGACTTCCTTAAAGTTAGAAATTGCTGTCTATGAAAGATACTGCTAAGGCAATGAAAACACAAGCCACAGACTGGGATAAAATATTTGAAAAATACATATCTGACACAGGACTTGAATCCAAAATATACAAAGAACTCTTAAAACTTAACAATAAGAAAACAATCAAATTTTAAAATGCGCAAAAGATCTGGACACCGAATCAAATAATATATACAGATGGTAAATAAGCATATGAAAATATTCTCAATATCATAGGCCATTAGGGAATTGAAAATTAAAACAAAAATGAAATACAACTACTCAGCTATTAGAATGACTAAAATCTAAAACACTGACACCACCAAATGCTGGCAAGGATGTAGATCAACAGGAAATCTCATTTGGTGGGAATGCAAAATGGTACAGCCTCTTTAGAACAGTTTAGCAGTTTCTTACAAAGCCAAACTCAGGCTCACCATATGATCCAGCAATCTTTCTTCTAGTTATTAACTGAAATGAGTTAAAAATTTATGTCTACACAAAAACCCGTATGTGAGTGTTTATAGTAACTTTTTCCACAATTGCTAAAAATTGGAAGCAACCAAGATGTTGGATGAATGGATGAACAAACCATGGAATAGCCACATAATGGACTATTATTCAGCAATAAAAAGTTATGAGCTATCAAGCTATGCAAAGACAATTTGAGGAACTTTAAATGCATAGTGCTACGTGAAAGAAGCCAGTTTGAAAGGCTATATACTCTCTGATTCCAACTATATGACATTCTGGAAAAAACAAAACTATGAAGACAGTAAAAATATCAGTGGTTGCCAGGAATTCAGGGGGAGGAGTAGAGAGAGAGATGAATACGTGTAGCATGAGGCATTCTAGGGCAGTGAAACTATTCTGTATAATACTGTAAAGATGATCACATGATATTATGCATTTGTCAAAACCCATAAAACTGTGCAAGACAGTGTGAACCTTAATGTAAACTATGAAATACAGTTAATAATAATATGTCAATACTGGTTCATCAATTGTAACATATGTACCACACTGTTATGGGTTGAATTGTGTCCCTCAAAAGTTTATGCTGAAGTCCTACACCCCATTACCTTAAAATGTGAGCTTTGGAAATAGGGTCATTAAAGAAGTAATTAGGTAAGTCAAAATGAGGTCATTCTGGATTAAGGCGAGTCTTAACCCTAAATAGCTGGCCATATGATGACTGAAACCGAGTTTGGAGCCCAGAGATTGTCAGCAAACCACCAGAAGCCTGGAGAGAGGCATGGAACTAATTCTTCCAGATGTCACGGGGAGCACGGTCCTGCTGACACTTTGATTTCAGATTTCTAGCCCCCAGAAATGTCAGACAATAAATCTCTGTTGTTTTAAGACATCTTGTTTATGGCACGTTGTTACAGAAGCCCTAGGAATCTAAGACACACACTAAGGCGGGATGGTAATAAATAGGGGAAACTATGTGCAAGGAGGTAGGAGAAGGAGAATGGGTATTCTCTGTATTTTTACACAAATTTTCTGTAAACCTAAATCAGCCTAATAAAGTCTATCAAAAATGTAAACAGACAAATGAACACAAAAAGAAATGAGAAAGCCATAAACGGTGGATCAATCCTTTCTGATGATTAAATTTAAATTTTTCTGTAAGCCTAAAACTCTTCTAAATATAAACTCTACAAAAAAAAATAATAATTTTCATGCTACTTTAGCAAAACTTCCTGATGGTACAAGGTTCCAGGAGAACTTGGTATATTCGGTTTTGAGAGCAGGAAACAACAGAAAGAAAATAGGAGGTGGCAGTTATAAAGTTATACTATGTATATTAAAATTTTGCCCAATGCCAACACTGCATAAAACTCAGTCTTATATATTACCAAAGAGCTAGAACTAGAGGAAACCTTCATAATTATTTCACTCAGTCCCTTAGTTTCAGAAACAATGAACCCAAAGCTCAGGGAGGTTCAGTGGTTGGTATATAAAGTGAGCTAAGAAGCTGGTATACAGCACAGGTCTCCTAATTCCCAATTCAGTTCCCTGTCTTCTACCTAATAATGGCGAAATGATAATAATAATACTAACAGCTAACATTTATCACATATTTACTATGAACATACCCTACTTTAAGTTCATTTAATTCTCACAGAAAATCAAAACCATAAAACAACTATGAGGTGAGTATTATTATTATTTCACTTCAACAAGTAGAATACTTAAGCCAAAATAAGTTAAATAACTTACCCATGATCACACAGCTATTAATGGTCACTTAAGATTTTACGTTTTATCAGTAGCCCAATCTGCCTCATTCATACTACTAAGTGCTAGGGCATTCAAACTGTATTTAGAACCTTCTTTTCATTAAGAGGGCCAACATGTAGTTTTTTTTTTTTTTTTCAGTAAAGAACACAATGTTGTTTTAATATAAATAAAGGTGTCTTTTATTCTGGTAAATGTATCACTTTTCAAAATATTAACAGCTCTAATCAAAACCATCTATTTAGAATACTGGACTCTCATGGGGGGTGTATTTTGCTTGTTTTGTTTGTTGTGTTTCAATTTAAAGTATTTCTTCAAGAATATCAGAAATTAAAGATTAATAACTTGGTAAAGATCCATAATATAATTATAATATAATTCTTGTTAAGGGAGGGACCAATTTTTTCAAAAGAGAGTTACCTCTTTCAAGTCCATGTCAGCAAAGAAATTTGAAAATGTACACAATGCATAAAAATACTTCTTTTCATATTCTATTTTTTAAGTCACCCAGAATCTCTCTCCTTTAAGGTTTAGGCATTTTAAAAATACAAAAATAGTTTTATAATAACTTATTACATTAACTAGATCTATTAGTCAAATTTATTATAACAAATGAACCAAGAATATTTTGATATTGGACAACACACGAAATTAGACTAGAGCTTAAGTTCTTCTTTCACCTTCAGAACAATCTTCCTGAGAGTAGAGGAAAAAGATGTCTTCTAATTCCTTTGGCTTTATGATAGTTTTTGTTCTCTAACTCACTTTCATATAAATATATAGATTTTATGACAACTCCACAACAAATTAGCAGCTAGTCCTTATGCTTACTGATAAAATCACTTTGCGTCAATTCTATTCACCAAGTCCTTCCTTGGCGTCCCAGTTTGGGGACCACTCTTCCAAGGATATTTGTTGGAACCAGCCATTCTGGACAGCAACCTGCTTTCCATGGATTTCAAGTGCTCTCAGGCCATTAAACCATTTTATCATAAAATACCTTGTTTTTTCAGTTACTAAAAGGATGCATTATCAACCTTTTTTTGTATTCAGGATCACTAAGGCATAGATAGCTTAGAAAAATTCTTCCAAGACATCCAGAAAAGAATAAATAAATATTTAATAAATATTAAATAAATAAATATCAGGAAAGTGGGCCCTCTATTCTCTTCAAGGCAGTTGAGCTTTTCTTAGCATCTCCTTTGCTTCCTCACATTTCAAACATTCCCACCATACAATTATCCCCCATACCACCATTTCTATAGGATAAAATCTTCAAATTACTTCATGTTTAATGAGCTGAAGAAAGAATAGTTTTCTTTGAGTTTTCCAGAATTGAATTTTTTTAGGTCAAAAATCCTTTTTCTACAGGAGTTATCTCTATCCTTGAGATTTACTCTCTTCTATAATGAAAAGTAGTTAGTTTAAAGTTTACTTATATTACTACTAGAATTAACTCATTGAGCTTTCTTTAATACAAAGAAGCATTGAATTAGGGATTATGCAAAAGAAATAAGAAAGCCATAAATGACAGAACAACTTGTCTGGATGATTATATTTAATTCTGGGTCTTTGGCTAAGAAAACTGCTTTTAATATGTCTGTTTTGGAAATTGGTCTAGTAGACTATGCTTTTATTTCTTTATAAGCCTGCATTTCTCTCAATCATATTATATTATATATATGCATATAGATGTGTATGTATACTAAAGTGCATTTTATTTTTTATTCAATTGTTACTTTAGAAGTGTCTGCAATTAAGAACCAGCTCACTAAATGAACTGTAATTACTGCAAATTGTCATAAGCACCAGTAATTAAAATGTTGCTGTAATGCTAGCCAGCTTTGCTAGATGCCCTTTGAGAGTAGCGTAAAATGATATTATGTCTTTAACTGACGTTTGTACTATAGATGAGAAAACCTGGAAAATCAGGTCTTCAGAACCCTTTGGCTGAATCTTTAGTATACAATGTGAGTGGGGAATTAGCAGTTGTCCAGTGAATTCAAACTGAGACGATAGTCAGTTTGGTTAATTCCCCAGTGAAAGTGGCTTTATTTTTTTTTTTTCCCGAGTGTGCAATCTTTAGGACATAAACATACATGGCTTCCCAATGGAGGGAAAAGAACAATAAACTCTTATCTCTTCTTTGTGTTCACAGGATGTTAATAGTGGGCCTTCAGGGTACAAAAGCAAGACGGAACTCCTTCAGTACCCACTCATCTTTTGAGGATCCTCACCCAGCTGCTACCCCCAGTGAACTCTCCAGCTGTGCAGTCATTTGGCATAGTGCACTGTTATGCATAACTTAAAGCTATGTGTGTGTGTGACTCCAAAACAAGTGGTGAATACAGATTGTCCACATGAAAACAATGGCATCAATGATTTGATGTCATGAAAATGACCCAATTTTCAGTTTTTGCATTGGCTGAATAAATCCATCAGCTACATATTTGTTTGCTCCTTTTCTCCCTCTACTCAAGGTGATCCAAAAATGTCATCTGATTAACTAAAGGCTGTGACTTAGAGAACAATATGGTAATTCAGGTGAGAACTCTAAGAACATTGTTAGCTATGTAAAACAGTGCTAATGAATAAATACTGTGTTCCATAAGATTTAATTACAACAAAGCTCCTTAACATCCTTAGAGACTATGGAGGCTGCAGGTAAGGGAGAAGACCTGGGGGGGGGCGGTCATAAAAGACAGGTATTTGCCACTCTATGATGCTAAACGACTCTACCCTGATTCTGATTCTCATCACCAAAAACATTCCAACTGCAAAATCCAATGGACAGAATTTCTGGTCCTGTTACTGGAATAGCCTTCCCACCATAAACAACTATAAATCTAGGCAAAATGTATAAATCAGCTGACTTCAGATATTGAACATCTGACAGGTAAAGTCTTGGTTCAGCAACCAAGTTTAGGCCTACATCATTTCTTATGTAGGAGCACACCTATCTTCAACTGGGACCTTCTAAATCACTTCCAGAATAAAATTACTAAGATCCATATCTGATTTGTTATTCCTATATAAAAATATTTTTTGATATTTAAAGTCCATAAATTTAGGTACAAACTCATTGGCATGTTCAAACACATCTTCTGCCTTTCTCTTTAAGCGCCTATGCTCTAAGACGTATAAAACTTTTTGCTGTGTGTATTTTCATATGTGATTCCTTCAGTCTGGAATGTCCTCCCCCCTCCAGCTCCACCCTCACTGTCTCCTTGCAGAATTCTTATTCATTCTTCAGGGCTGCTTGAGAGAAGTCTCACTGATATGCTTTTGACATCCTAGGCAACGTTTAAGGTTTCTTCTCAATACTCCGCTAGTTCTTTGGGTATAGTTTTGTGTCCCAAAGCTGGGTGTTTGTACAGATTACCCACCTATAAGCAGAGTATACAATGGGCATAGAAGAAAGGAAAAATAGTAGAAGGATTGGGGTACAGCACAAAATAAGGCACTGGTAGTCCAAAAAATTCAAATCCCAAAGAAGTAAAGGCCAGAGTAGGATATAAGAAAACAGTAAGATATAAGAACCAGATGTGAAGAATAAAGGAACATAACCAGCTACCAAATATAACAGACTGGGCTACTTCTCCACACCTAAGTCCCAAAGACAGATGGAGGAACACCAGTATCTTTCAAGGGCTGGATATAAAATGGACTATAAACTGGTAGCTGGCTGACCAAAAGTTGTATGAAGATGGTTAATGACCAAGAACACAAAGTGAGGAACACGTTTGTCCTCAGACATAAAGAAACACCTAACTAATTTTGAAACCTACTGAATCTTCAGCAGTCTAGAAGCAATTGAATATAAATTTATTGGCTATGTGTTGGGAATGTAGCCATCACATGACCTGCCACCTCTGCCTGGCCTTGCCCAGAGCCCTGGTCTCAGAGCGATCCCATACCTGGACTATGGGTATCAAGCCTGTAATTTTACCTGGATTCTTCTTCCATATTGGCATAATCTTTCCCCATTTAAGGTACACAGAGAAATTCTATGAAGTCCTTAAGCATCTGCATCACCTGGCACCGAATCAACCCCACTCTTCTTGCGGGAGGGAGGGAACAGTGTTTCAACTGCTGTGGCATAGGACGGGTGTACATAGACTAGTTCCAGGAGGGACCCTCTGGCCATGGGAAACTGATGCCCTCTACTAAAGCTGACCTTAATCTCACTCTTCTGTGTGAGCAAATTGGTGTTCCAGCCAGTGCTGTGTGTGATGTGTCTTCCTTGGCAACTGCAATACCACAGTATCATGGAGTAGGCAGAAGTGTTTTAACTCCTACTCTTGGAGGTTGGTATATGTTTGCCCTCTTCCATGTTCTCCCCTGGTGGTAGCCTGGAGCCATGGCTCGACATTATGAAATACAGTAGGAATGGTCTAACACCTTCCCCAGTAATGCCACTTTTCACATCATTATACTTTTGTCAATAGATCTGTTTCTCCTTCTAGACAGGAAGGCCTTGAAGACCATTCTAAGATCTTATCTGTATTTATGATTATGCCCAGCCCATTGTGGGCACTAAAAATTCTCTTTTTAATAATAAATTAATCATTTATAGTGAATAGAACAATATTCACACAAAGGGTTCTTTGGTCTTTAAACATGCACTTCTTGGGATTGTGATGAGTTTTGTTGCCATGAGAAAATTTTGCCAGTTAAAATTTTGTGAATAAATAATCAAAAGATGCCACATCCAAATATCAAATAGGTCAGCTCAAAATCAATTAATAAACTTCATATTGCATGGATAAATAAACCTTCTTTCATTTGATTTTCCCATTTTATAACTGATTGTTTTAGCATCATTTATAATTATAATCCAGTGTCTGAAATTGTTCTCTCCCTTGACAAATAGAACAAGCTTCTTAGATGTTTCAAAGCATTTTGCCCATGCTCTTCTGTGGAACACTGGTTTAAGGAGATATTAACAGATGTACCGTGAGAGGATATAGATTGTAGAAGCATGATCATCCAGATTCCTTCCTAGAAGATACACAATGCACATAAATATATTAAAGGCTCTGAGAAGTCCTGTGAGGGGAGGGTACATTTTAACTCATAAATCTCCATGTGATTTATCACAAAACCCTTTCTTCATGACAAAATATCAAACCTGGACTTTGAATCAGCATTTTCTGAGGATTTTTCTTAGGAGGTTTCTGCTGAAGAATAATAATTGTCTTCTTCTAGAAAGACATGAAGCCAGATATAGCAAAATAATGATAGACTTTGGAATCAGAAATCAGAGGTTCACAGCCCAAATCCCAGATTAGGGCTCTGTCATTCTGGGAAAGTTCTTTAATCTCTCTGAAGATTGTAAAGACTGCACTACAGGTATAAGATGCTCAATATATGTTGGTTTCATTTTTCTTACTTTCTAATCCCCTCCCATATTCTGATCATGGACCAAATACTGGACTCTGGGCCCACCTGGGGTTGAAATCCCTTACCAAGTGGTGAGCCACGCTGGCAGCACCTGTTCTTCTGGTTAGCCAGGTGGGGATAGTGATATTGAGACTAGGCAGAAGATCAGTGGGGAAGTGGTTATTCCACCTACACATTCTCACGTGTATAAAATGCAGCTGGTGGTTACCCTTTCCAAAAAAGACTGCTAGCATGCATGCCAATGAAAATAAGTCCTCTGACCTTGTTGGACATGTGTGATTTAAATGTTGGCCCCTACTCTGGGAAGATCAATAAGGAAGTTTTCTCCTTTGCTGTGAAATTGCAGAGGAACAAAACAATCATAAAGTTGACCAAGAGTTAACGTCAGTAGTTTTCAAATATAATTCCTGGAGATTTCTTTAGGTTAGAAGCACTAATATCATCTGTAAATTTATTTTTCAGTATTCCATTTACCAAACAAATATAGATTAAAAAGCTGAGTGAGTACTAAAACGTTTGGATTACATAAATCCATGAACATATATGTTTTCCCACATATTTAAAGCAGGTGAGCTTTTGGCCTGAAAGCCTTTTGTATCTCTTTCCTCAGTTTTGTTTGTCCTAAGAGTGATTAGTATTTCTACTGGGGCATGGACAAATATTTTGGTGAAAGTGGATATCACTGTTTAGAAGGGGCATGGCCTCTCCACCAACATACTACCCACATACACCCATCCTTAACCTGTGGCAAAGTAGAAGCCAAAGCATATATACTGTGTAAGCTGTTTCTACCTTATTAAGAAAAATCCTTTGGTCAAATTTTCTTACAAATTGAACATACCTTCATCAGGATCACCAAAAATTGTGGAATATGGATTAAAACCTGCAAGGAACTGAAAAATTAAATGTATAAAAATAAAACTAATTTTTTTCTGTTGAAAAGGTAGTGTAATGACATGGGATCCAGAATGGACACATTTCCATACTTCCATGGAGTAATTCCGTAGCCTAACCCAAAGTGAGAAAAATCGTGGCTGGGTAGCATGCCTCCAGATAGGATGGACACCTAGGTTAAGCTCTACAAAATAAAAGACAAGCAGCAACTCTGTTCTTCCTTCCTCCTTTCCTCCCTTCCTCCCTTCCTCCCTTCCTCCCTTCCTCCCTTCCTCC
>JAKSZT010054416.1:23191865-23295426 GCA_026826555.1 Tolypeutes matacus
TTCCTCCCTTCCTCCCTTCCTCCCTTCCTCCCTTCCTCCCTTCCTCCCTTTCTTCCTTTCCTCCTTTCTTCTCTCTTCCTTTATTCCTTTTTCTTTCTCTTTCTTTTTCTTTTTTAATGAGAGTATGAACTAATTCCAGAAAGTGAGCAAGTAGCCAAATTCAGACAAGTTTCAAAGCTTGTTGGTACATGAGGGCCTGCTTAGTGGTGACACACAAGTACAGAATCCCCACTGTCTTGTTTCCAAGTGAAACTGGAGAGAGCAAACCAACAATAGAAAAACGAGTGCTGTAATTTATCTTGGAGGCCATTGAGGTTGCTTACCCCAAACTACATTTTGATTCTAGTTACAGTTTAATTATGAGCACTTGTTCTGTAACAGAGACTAAACAAAGGGTAACTATTTCCTTTTATCTTTTTCTTTGTTATGAAAATTTTAGTTTCATGTTTGCTTCTCTCTCTCTTTAAATAGTGTCTTATGCTATGTGAAAGTGTTCTACTCAATTTCTTCTTATTCCGAGGAAGAATCTAAAACAAACTAAGAATAAAAAAAGAGCAGAAGATCTTCCATATAAGCAATGTGTAACTTAATGCCTTATGTATTTCTTTAAGTGTTTATGGCATACATGTGATAAGTCCTTAGCATGTAACAGGGAGACTACCAAATCTCTCCGGGCATCAAATCTTATCAAATTTTCAGAGTGGGAGCATCCCACCAAGAATAGATACTCATCTCCAGCAGTAACTGGAAGAGATTTGTTTTTTGGCCTTAAGGAGATAGGAAATTTTAAAGACACAGAGGGAGTATGGGTTATGCTCATTCTTTTCTGGGTGCCTCACACAGTTCTTGTTTGTGACTGGGGTTTTCCTTCTTTGTCTCAGAACAGGTTCAGTAACTGTTTTTTCAAGTGATCAAAGGCACGTAAAGCACATAATTTTTATCAAATATATTGCTAAGGAGATGTGTCTTCCACTTAAAACATCCCTACACAATAATTGCTGTTGGTTTAATCACATTTTCCTTCTGTGTGCTGTAGATGGACTCCGTGAAATTTGTTCAGCCACCTCTAAGTTCTACCTGAGCTATAGTAACATGAAGTGTTTAATAGAAAGAAAAAAAAAAAGACATCCCAGACTGGGTTGGAGTTCAAACCAAATCACACATTGCCTAAATAAATAAATAAACAGATAAATAATAAAAAATACATATCATTTTGTACTTCACAATTTTAAATTAAAACCCCTTAGAGGTCTCATAAGGTTACTGTTTAACTAATTCAGTCTTACTGCCATGACGGTAACATATATTCATTATTTTTGTGTCATGTGCTCTATTCATCAGGTTTATTTTTTAATGAACTTCTATTTATATAATTTTTGGATCAATTCTTCTTTATCATTATTCCAAGAGACATATTTCTATCACTGCTTGTGTTTTGCACTATCTAGTTTTTCCTATTTTGTCATAGAAAAGTTTTTCATAATTCAGTTCAGATCAACTAGGGTTGCCATGTGGTTCCAGCAAAACTATATATGGGACAATTGATTAAAATTTATTAAAATGAGGTTATCAATGATAATCTGCATTTCATTTACATGTAACAATAAATGTTTCAGTTTCATTAAGTTGGTTATAGTTGTTCAAAAATTCATCTTTGGTCTTTGAATAATGAAAGTACATTAAAACACGTACATACTCAAGAGTCATTTCTTATTGGTCCAAATTCAAATTCCTCTCTCCAGTAAATACATTTTATATGACACCAAAAATTATTAGGCAAGTCATAGAGGACAATATGTTTGGATTTATAGAATTCTAGATTCTAATATCAATTTAGCCATTTACTACATATTAGATGATCAAGTTGCTTAAATGTCTGAATCTCAGTTTTCCAGCCCTAGAATAAGGGTGTTAATATTTACCTCATAGGGTTATCATGAGGATTATAAAGTATAGATTTATAAATATATATAATTTATAAATTACATATATAAATAAAACATGTGGTAGATAATGGTTTTGGTTATTATTAATATTATTTCTACATGATAATTCAATAGAAAAATTGAAACAAAATATTCAGTAAATTTGAATATTTAAAACAGCAGAATCTTTATTGAAAAAGACATGTAATTTAGCCAAGGTTATTCCAGCAAGAAGGTGGACATACTCTTTGACACTGATTTCTTGAAAAATATTCTTTAAAGGAGCTTTTATGCTTTATGGTGAAAGCAATATGATTTTAAAATAATTATTAAAAGAAGAGGATTTCTTATCATTTTCCCAACTTGAAATATTTAAATCACTATAGGATAAAAATTTTGAAAGAAGTTACTTCTCCAGATATCTGACAGCTCTGACACCTCAGCTCTGACACCTCATATATATTGACCACAAGAGAAAAAAAATGATTCCTTTTACAAAACTAATGCAACATTTAATTTGAAATATAATTATTTTTCCTCAAGACATTTCTGAATGAAAATAGTAATAAAAATCTACTTAGATACATAAGAAAGATGAAAAGTAGATATTGTACAACTCTTTCCCAGTTTATTTTTTTAGATAACTCACTCTGCATTTACTCTGTGTAGGTGCCCACCATCCACCAGGTAGGCTGAGCTCATGTGCATTCAGAACCCTGTCTCTTACTTGCTGTGAGGTACTACATAGAGGCACCCACACTAATGTACCAGCAAGGCTTCCATGTCACAATCAATTGGTGAGTTAATATTGTAGGTCAAAATGCAGACCTAGCTTTGGAGAGAGAAAATGTCAAAACATGGTTACAATATAGCATAGTTAATTAGACTACATTAATTTGCTGGAAATAAATTTTCTGGAAAGAAAGTTCAAGATCTAGACCATCTGGTTCAAAAGTGGATATTTGGTTACTCTAATTGCAATGAACATTTATCAAGTGCCAATCAGGAACTAGGCAAAGCACAGAGGATTCAACAATGAGTAGAATACAGATGGCTGTCCTTAAGGATGTTACTCTCTGGAGACAGATACACAACAAATATTTGAAGATAAGGTGGTGTTATTACAGAAAATGGGCATAGTCCATGGGGACACAAAGGAGAATCTGTATCCCAAACTCTCCTAAACCAACCTATGGGAAAATTCCTGGAAAAGGTGACACTGTCAGAAGAAGAATATAGACAGTGGACAAGGCCACAGCTTGATAACTGAAAAATCAAGGTCACTTCAGTCATGAGCTTTTATTTATTTTCTGAGAACCAGGGACCAATATCTAAGCAAGGCTGACTTGAATACAGAAAGTAATTGTCAGGAGCAAGGTAGACTTGGAGAAATGGAAAGGGAAATCTCAATAGTAAGCAAGCTTGCTTTTAGGTTTTCAGAAAATCCTTTTAATACTTTTATTACTGCTCTACCACTGATTTGAGAACAGATTTTTGAAGCACTGTGCTCTTGTTTGGCATCTCTTGGTTTATCCTTCACTTTGAACTAAGAATTATCATGAAGGGGATCAGATGTAGCTCAAGTGATTGCGTGCCTGCTTCCCATGTACAAAGTCTTGGGTTCAGTCCTCGGTACCTCCTGAAAAAAAAAAATTATCATGAAGAGTTCATATATTTCTGCTTCTTCTGATTCCTTGTCTGTGTTATTCTATGTAGGATCTCTCTTCTTTCTAAAGGTAACCATGAAATAAATTTCTTATTTATGAATAAAACTTATCCTGATGGCTTTATGTATTTTTAAATGTATCTTAATGGAGGAGGCATTTGAAATCTATTCTTATCCACTCAAAGAACTATAATAGTAGTAATTTGGCTGCATGCAGAACTCATTTTATGTTGCCAAACCCATGTACTCTCCTCAAATTGTCAACAGGAGGTGGGAGTTCCTTGACCACAAAACCTTTGGAATTAATAGTATTTTGAGAATACAATGAATGGGATTTCCTAATGTCTCTTTTCAGAGCTTGGCAACTGGGTGGGGAACAAGAAAATCTTGATGCTGAACCCTCAGTTATGGAACACATTTCCTGGTCATTATCGTGTAGCCTGAACTTGATAGTTTTTAAGTTACAATACAAGGAACATCTGGTCAAAAATTTTTTTGAATTTGAAAGGAATTTCTTACTGACTGTCAGGGTGGGCTAATAATTAGATAAAGGGGTATTTTTGGTCATGTTCATATCATGTTAATATGTTCTTAAGACTTACATTATGTACTCAGAGCCAGTTGTTTTTAGAATGACTGCAAAATAATAATTACAAAATGTTAAATAGTACTGGCCATATACCTCAACAGCTAGACTACTGCAATTATGAACAACTGAGTCGGTCCATAAAAACTATCAATTGTAACTATGAGCCACAATATCAATTTTTCCACATGTAGGGTACAAGCTAGCAGGTAAGTTTGCACACACACATGCACACACAGTCATAATGCTTACAACACAGTATTATCAACATACCAAGAAAAGATACTTGACATAGAGTTTCCTTGCACTAATTACTTGTATAGTCAAAACTGGCAGGTTGGAATACATATCTGTGTATTCAGTTTTATTTTTTAGACATTCCCATCCAAAGAATTCCTCAAACTTTCATACATAAAAACAAATTATGATACACAGCAAAAGACCCAACCCTATTCAATTCCAACAAATAGCACTGGAATTCATGTGAGGCCATACAGTCACTGCCATTACTTTTCTCTTTCATCTATATGGCATTTGCTTTATTTGTCCTTGTTTTTGACTTGAGGTTTACCCTTTATGTTCAATGTGTGCAAAGAAAATAGGTTGAAAGTTCTGATAAAATGATGTATAGGATATAAGATCACAATGGAAAAAATGCAAAATTCTTTTTAACTGACGGAGGGTAGAAGATCACAAATATTGTACAACTGTATAGGATATATTGTTCAAGTGGAGATATGATTATAAAGAACAAAAATGAAGTCTTGTGCCTCTGGGCCTGAATATAGCTAGCAAGAGACAAAAAATAGTGATCTGCAAAATGAGAAATATTTAAGAGTTTGGATAGATACTCAGTGTACTCTTTTGGATAATCTGAGTTTAATTAGCCAAGGAAAGACTGGGAGTTAACTCAAGAATCTCAAGTTTAAGCCTAGTGAATGTGCTGCTAATGCTTCTTTGAATTCAACTAGAATTTGTAGGTGCTTTGTTATCTGCAGATCAAATTGAACTGCCAAATCTGTATTGTGGGACCCCTGTGATACTTGGGTCAAGATCAAGTAGTAAGTGCTTCAACTGCCTTTCAATGTATATTAAAGTTATTTATCCTGGAGAATGAGGCTCATAGAATCTAGTTTAGCAATAAGAAAAAGAATATACCTAGCACAAAATGCATCCATAGACATACAAGCTTGCACCATTGTCAGTCAATATTGATTTAGGAACAAATGGAATCACGGGCAGGATCTTCTCTTTAGTAGGGAATAAATAGAATTAATTTGGTAGAATACATGAGGCTAATGTCATTCCCAAATTTCAGTAGAAGTAAACTTGCTGAGAGCCTACAAAAAAAGAAAGTTTAGAAGCACAGTAGCATTTATAAGTTCCATTTGACTTGTTTGTCTCTTGCTGTTTAACACAGATCCACATTATGAATGTAAATGTACCCAAAGAAGTATATAAAAACAAAAATTAAACTGAAGTATCTTACTTGGATACCTGTTCCAAAGTAGACCATTTAATTGATATTTCTTTAAAGTGGGCTAACTCAGCTAAACAGTAGCATGAAAACATGAAATTTTTAATACAAAATGTAAATTTTATTAAATGAGAAGGGCTTTGAATTCCTTATTCCAATACAAATTTTCTAATTGGTAGTAACTGTTACAATCATATCATTTTTAAAACTAAGTGCATGAAAATATTGGGAATAATTAGTAGATCTTTCAGTCTATCCTAGCTTAAGCTTCTATTATGCAGAATCACAAAATGTTAGATTTGGGATTAGAAAAAGCTACTAATAAGTGTCTCATAGTTAAGGAAACTCTTCTCTATAATTCCTAGATCAGTGAATGGGTCAAACGGTTTCAATACCCTCTAGGCTGCCTGTGGCAATTACTCCATCCAAAGGAGAAAATCAGCTCCTTTGAGGCTCATGTCAAAGAGTTTTACCACTTTTTCTTCCCTCTATCTTTTGTCTCTGATTTTACCATCCGTTCAATATCTTCTTTTCATACATTCAATATTTCAGTCTGTTTCTGCATTTGCCTTTATCGCAATTCCTGCAATAATTTGAGTAATTACAAGTTCATCTGGAGATCCCAGACAATATACCAGTTTCTCTTTTTTGTTAACCTCCACAAGTTCAAAGCCTTTCATGCCCTCTTCAGCTATCCATTAAGATAGTCAAACTTTTGACATAATTATTGTCATAACTGCTGTACTTTTGAAATCTTCATTTTTTATCTGTTATTTTTTTCAGGACAGTCTCCTGTATTCAGAAATCAGGAAGGCTTATGGAGAAATCAGATTCATATCTATGTCTTAACAATCTTAAAAGCTAGAGAAAGAGCAGATAAATTACTTACAAAGAAATGACAATTAAACTGACAGCATCAATAGAAACCAGAAACAAATGGAGTAGGGTTTTCAAAGTGCTCAGGGAAAATGATTGTCAAATTAGACTTACACGCTCAGAATTAATGAGTGAAGGTGAAATAATGATACTTTTAGATATATGAAGTCTGAAAGTTCTGCTCATAGGCCCTTATTAAATGAATTGCCATATTTCACTGGATTTAAGATGCCATCAATTCTAAGATGCACCGATTTTTAAAAAAAGCTGTTAACTAAACCATGATATGCCCTCAATTGTAAAATGCACCCCAATTACACAGATGTTAAAAATATGAAAAGCATGTGTCTTAGAATGAATGGAGGACAGCAGTAAAGGAGACACATCCTCAAGAAGCAATGGACCCAGAACATAGGAATTAGATATAAGAAACAATATTGAACTTGGAAGCCAGTAAACATATTTGTAAATACAAATTAAACCTGCCAATAGCTAATAATGATAACTAGCAAGATTGAACTAAATTGCCAGTCAATAATAACTTGGAAGAAGAGCGGGAAAAGATCAGATAATGATAATGATAGTCCAAGTTCTTTATATTTGGGGGAAGAAAGGTTATCAATATCTTTGGCATTGTTGACTATTTTAAATATTTTAGTGGTAAACTGTAAAAGAAGCAGAAATATATATAGTATTTGAACAGGTGAAGAAAAGTTATAGAAATCTTTATTCATATAACAGCATACAATAGAGCAGTGAGAATGAATGAATTAGACCAATTCTGCAAGTACAGATAAAACTCAAAAAAAAACAATAATTAATGAAAAAGCATGCTATAGTCTCTGATAGCAATTAAAACGATTTTTTAAAACAAAAACATAGTCCTTCTACCCAGGTCTATTCTTCTTCCTGTGTATTTATCCAAACTAAGAAAATGAATAGCTAGTTTTTCTTTACCTTATCAGTCTCTAATCTTTTCATTCTAGCTCTTCAGTCTCTCTTGATTTCATTTGATTTCCCTTTGCCTCCAATCTTGCCCTACCTCTCACACCCAGGCTATTCTCCAGCTGTTCTGTAGCAGGGGTGACCTTTTTAAAGAGAATCAATCTGACATGAAACTCCTCTGCCGAAACTTATTTGATGTTCCTCAAACTCCTTAGCAAAACATGTAACACCTTATATAATCTGTCCTTGACCAGAACACATATTTAAGATTCTGTTTCCTTTGTACTCCAGACACAGACCAACTAGATGACTTTCATACCCTTCCAAAGATGTTGACTGTTCCACATGCAGTCTGTTGTGCTCTCTCCCAGTCCTGCTCCTGTCTACTCACCACCCGCCCCAAACCAGCATACACCCATCATGATTAAATATTCAAGACTCCACTCAGATGTCACCTCCCCAAAGAAAGCACTTTGTCCATCTCAAGATTGTCTTAGTTGCACTTCTTATGTGCCTTAACTTCCTCTCACTGAAATTGCAATCATTTCCAAGTTCTCTAGACTTTAAAAGTCTTAAGGGGAGGGATTGCATAGTAATAGTAGCTACTAGTAAACACAAAACAGCTACCATTTACTGATTGCCTAATATTAGCCAGGCACTGTGCTAAATGATTTCCCTGAATGACATTTAATCTGTCCAACAACTCCATAAAAGCCCCATTTTCTATGGGAGTACATAAATGCTCAGAGGTTAAGTAATGCAGTAAGAGGGTTACTCCACTCTCTGGGAGTAGCACAGCTACTAAATGATGGAACTCAGCTTCAAATCCAAATCTTCTAACCCAAGAGGTGCATGTGCCCTTAACCACTATCTTCTATCATTGATTCTCAACTCTTTAACAACAGCACCTCATATATATATAGCTGGCACTCAATGATCATGTTTTAAATGAAAGAAATAAGAGAGGGAGTAATAAAGGGAGGAAAGAAGGTGGAGTTATGATGTCAACTCTGGACACCAGTACCAAATATCTTTATAGTCATTATTGCTTTTGCTTTTTTATGAGAGGCTGGGAATATTGATGGGTACATTTCCTTAATCAAGTAAATGGAACCAGATTATGTCAAAGAAAGGTAGATTTATAAATGTGTGAAGCATCAAGGAATAACATATCATCCTGTACTCTTTGAAAGTATATACCAAGAATCTGCTAAGACAGTTGCTATCCATCTCTGATCAATTAGATTGATGAATATAGTTTCTATAATTAATCTATATTATATTCTAGTAATTTCACCTGCCCAGACTATTGAGATTTCCTAAAATGTTTTAGTCTTATAAAAATTAGCAAGGTGATTATGTAAGAATGGAATAGACTGATAATTCATGCAAAATTATGAAGATCCAAACATAAATTTCTTGTGGTTGTCCAGTATGGAAATAACAATTCCATTGGAATATGAGTCAATGACTTAGACTAGAACATTATATATGACTTAGTTGACTGGTGTAATTTTTATTGTGTACTAGTTCTAACTATTTGCTGTGTCAGAAGAGAAATATTTATTATTATTATTTTTAAGATTAGATAATCAGGGAGAAACTCAAAACACACAATAGCTTTATTTGCTCAGTGGAACATCTGATACTTGTATTTGACTTTTAAAGAACAGTTCATGTCTCTATTTTAGAGCAATTTAACAGTGGAGTCACTTGGAGAAGAAAATAACTTATCCTCTCTCCCCACTTTCAAATCTCCAGCATATCAAGCATTTCCTTTTCCTTAATGTGGGCTTTTAACCATGGATATCATGACCTATGGACAAAAGATTAAGTAGGGAAACCCCTAGGAGGAAATGGGACATAGTAAATGCTGAGACTTTTCTCTACTACCTATGTGGGAGGAATATTTCTCGATGATGACAAAAACTAAAATTTGGATGCTTTACATTTATATCCCACTGACCAATTATGAATTTCCTTGGGAAAGAAGAACTTGATAAAATGAAAACACAGTCCAAATATATATCAGTATGGAAATTGCAATGTTAATATATAAGGAAATTTCTAATTTTTACCCTTTATAAGTGTATTTGAAAATATTTATTATTTTATATGCAAAGAATTGTACAATTCAAGTTAGGAAATCAAGTAAGAAATTAGTATTAATGCCAATCTTTTACAATTAGTAGTACCATTCTGCATTATAAATGTAATGCTTAAATTGTAATTTTATTGTACATCAGTATATAAAGCAATGTGTATTTTATATTGGACTTATGGAGTAGTTTAATGCAAACCAACACTTGAGCGTTTCTCAAAATGTGGGTTGCTTATCATTGGTGATCCTAGAAGTGATTTGTGGTGGGACAGGGGCATAAAAAATAATGAATCACATTATTAAAAATTCAATCTTAAAATTACCTTCCAATCCCTCTTTCCTTTCTTGAACGAAAAGAGAGAAGGCCTAAGACCCAGAAACTTTGATGGACAATAGTAGCCAGTTAGAGTTAATATTATTTTGTTTTCATGGTATTTGCTTTTATTTTTCCTTCTAGTTATTTCAGTTTTTCATTTAGAGTAGTTATATATTTTTTATTATACATACATTTATTTAACTAAAAAGGCAAATCAACTTAAAGAAAAATATTGGGTAAATGCACAAGTGCTTTTTTTGATAAAGTAAAAGTTACATATTTGATAAAAGACTATCTGAAATCTGGTACAGCATTGTGGAAGGGTTAAGTAAGTAAAAACAGCATTGCTTGACAGAGTAAATTCCTTCTATATCAGCAAACTGAAGTGAATAATTGGGAGCTAACCTCCAAATGATACTTTAAACACTCAAGTCTTAATAGCCTACAAAATTTTGTGGAGCTGTGTGTGTGTGAGTATGTGTGCACACACAAGTTAGCTGCTGGTGTTGGGCAATTGCCTCAGTTCTCCAGTTCCCTTATGACCTACAGTAGCCCCTGCCTCAGAGAAATTTCACTGAGAAGTAGAAGGTGTATAGCAATGCAGTTCACTGGGAAGTTGAGCACAACATCCATGGGCAGAGTCAGAGTGGGTGTGAACAAAGGGCATGAAGGAACAATTTAAAATGGAAGTCAGAGTTCCTTCTTTAACTGTTTGCAAAAAGATCCTGGTACGGAGGTTGTGCCTTCATCGCTTGCTGGTTCCATTTAAAAGGCCCTGTATGTTTTGGGAATATGAAACTCAGAGTAAGGTCAAACAACCTGCTGTAATTAGGGTGTTCGTCTTTAGGAATGGAGGATTTGTATAAGTTTTTAAAAGCAGTATGAACGATGAAGGAATCACAATCCCGTTAAGTTGGATGTTACTGTAACCTTTGGACTGAACAATTCATAACAGTCCTAGTTCAGAACCATAGCAAAATTCAAAATTATTCAAGCTCTCTACATAACAGGAACTTGCTCGCTCCAATGATAAACAGACACACATGAAGGAAAATTCCACTGACCCCCTATTCACCTCAGCCTCAAAGGTCTAATTGCTTTAAAAAAACTAGTGTCAGAATAGAACGCATACCTTCAATTTCTGCAGAGTAGAGGAGCAGGGAGTTGAATTTTTGCTTTTAAGTAAACCAGAATATGTTTAAAATTATACTGTTGCAGAATCATGAGCCAGATATTGTAGGGGTTTGTAAAGATGAATTAAGCTCTTCTAATAATAAAAGAAGTCTTAGTGGGCAGCCAGTATAGTTGCCTTTGTTCAGTTTAAACAGTGGTCCAAAGAATCACTTCAATACTAGTAACTATTGACTAGTAGTGAAATTATATGTATGTACACATACATGTATATATATGTATGTGTACATATATATATAAATTATGAAATACATCTTATTGATTCAGGTCCTGGTTTTTAAAAGTAGAAAAATGCTCATTTCAGACTTCAATAAAAAGCCTTATTATAGTAACATGATCATCCTGGAAATTACAAAGGCAGCAAGTAATCACTTAATAAAAGTTTGTGAATATTGATTTAATAAAGGATAGCTGGTCATGAGATCTTAACACAAAATTCTCACCTCCATCAGTTTGTCTTGAAATTAAATAGTGTAGCCACATCATGAGTGTTTTCCAAAAACATGTTAGATGCACCAATTATGAACGTAAATTTTATGGAGAGAAGAGAGAAATATGCGTTTAATAATTTTAGATTTGTGGTAAATTTAAAGGAGTTAAACAAAGACTTCATTAAATTATGGGTTAAGAGCAGGAAGGAATTATTTAGACTTACATTACAATTTCAGAGAAAACCCAGATAAATGAGTGTGAGGTTTCTATCACATGTGATTCTGAAAAGTACAAAGTATGGCACAAAATCTTCTGATGAAAATTACGGTAGATTTTTTTTTCCTTTCAAATGTCCATTAATCTAAATTGATGCCATTTTTGAAGAGTGAAGACAAGTGTGAGTCCAAATGTTAGCCAGGATTTTTCTGGATTAGTGGGGTTAATTCCATGTTATAGAACATGCAGATTTCGTTTTGAGAAATTGATAAATAATGAACTAGTTGGGTGTTTAAGGCAATTTTTGATGTTTGAATCAGATATCTGAAAACAGAAGACCTAATAAAGGAGGAAGTGGAAGGAAAGAGGAAGAGGAAAATAGGTGGGAGGTTGTTTTCAAGAGTATCAAAGAACCATTTCATTATCTGTTCATTGTAGATGTTTATTTCAAAGTGAAAGTGGCATAGAGAGGAAGTTTATAGAGAATTCAGGGGAAAGAACTGATTCAACCCATGAGTTTCCTTAGTCTACCAAATAGAACGTTTTTCTTCTTTTTTGCATACAATGTTATTTTAGGAATTCTATTTCCTTTTTTTAAAACAGGCATTAAAAAGCAATACTCGTTAGAAATTACTGGCTTCTCAAATTTCTTCTAATTCATAGAATTTCTCTTTAGGGGAAAGGAATCTTTATAATTAGTATTCATTCAGTATTTGTTATTTAAGGAAAAGAGCAGTAATAACAACAAAAGGAAAATTGATTTTAATTTTAGTAAATGCTTTCAGCAGAATGAGCTTCATCCCTATCTAGGTAACAACAAAACGGCTAAAGATTGAACTATATTCTAGTAGCAAACAAATTATTTGTTCTAACAAATAGCCAGAATTAAGGGGGAAAAAAATGAAATTAGTAGAAATTCCACTCAAACCAGTTAATTCAATAGTTTCATTTAGATGATTTGGTAATCTTGACTGACCCTAATAAGAATACAATTACTCTAGGCAAAATTAGAAAATGAAAGGAAAAAATAAATCCTCAGAAGCATATGTAGTTCCAACTTGCCAAATTTTCTTATAGTGAATTTTTGATGTATGTATAAATTATTTTGCAGAGGAGCAGTGAAGCAGTGTATTAAACATTATTCCAAATCCTAGGCTACTGGTGCTCAGTAACAGTTTTCCTCAGTAGAAAGTGCATGTTAAGAATTTTCTTTGTAAAATAACTTGGTCTACATCTCTAATTTTAATTATTCCATACTCTGCTAATGATATGATGCTTTTTTCTAAATATGGGCATGGGATCACAGAAGTGCTTATAATCACTTAAACTGACATTTAATTGAGTTGCTGCTGGCCTGCTATAAGATCCCAAACATGGTTACAATGCCAGGATTTATATCAAGGGAATGGTTCTTCTTTCAATCATATAAAACCGCTTTCATTTAAATGTGGAGTAATAATAGAATCTTTCCTTTTACTTTTTTTTGGGGGGGGGTTTCAGGTAAAATAATGTTTCAAATTGGTAAATATGGTGACAGGTTTGAAAAGTGACTATACACCTTATCTGGGGGTTCCTGGGACTCAAAACTCTCCAGTATATCTCTTCAATACCACTTTAATGAAAAGTCTGTTTAGTAGATTTCTGTCAGCCTCAGAAGGCTAGCTTGTAAGGCTTAAAAATATCACAACACCTTTCTACCCTTACTATATCTACTTAATCTGTTGAACAAGTCCTCACAGAGTACTTATTATACTTTATATACTTGCTGGGAACATGGAGATAAAAGACTTAGTCTATGTCCTCAAGGAGCACTCAGACTAGAGTAGGCTCTCATGTAGCCTATGATAAAATATGGGGTGAATGCAGTACAATATAGTGCAAGCTTTAGTTCCCAGTTGCTAAAATAAATACCATACCGTGGGCTTGCTTATGTAATGGGAATATATTGGCTTGTGGTTTTGAGGCTAGGAGAAGTGCAAAATTGAGACTTCAGCAAGCAATGCTTTCTTCTCAATGACTGTGGATTCTGGGGCTGGCTGCCAGTGTTCTTTGGTGCTTGGCTTTTCTGTCACATGGCAATTCATATGGTGCCTCTCCTGGCTTCTCTCTCTGTTTGACTTTCACTCTGCCTATAAATTACTCCAGTAATCCGGATTAAAGTCTGACATGATTCAGTGGGGCGATACCTTAACTGAAGTAACATCTTGAAGAGAGCTTATTTACAATGGCTCTACACCTTCCATCCATTTCCTCCTGTACTATCATATTCCCCTTGCCTTCAACAATGAACAACTGGAAAAACACAGTTCTCTGAATTCTTTTATTCCATTCTAGCTAAATATAAAATTTTTACTAGCACTTCACTGGTTCTTATCTTGAGGGACCTTCCATTTACTTGTCATTCTTATATAGCCAAACTTTCCACTGAAAGAATAACCAAATGGTGACAAATTGTGTTATATGTACACATCACCATGGGAAGAATTATTAAGATATAATAATTGACATAACATATCATTGACATATTATGATATGTTATGTGAATTTTCTGGACATTTTAGATATCCCAATAACTGATTAAATTTTTCTCTCTTCATTCTGAAAACCAGAAATTTAAGAGACAGATGCAATATGAATTGGACATGTGTCCCCAACATATGTTATAGATGTTGCCTATTTCATACATGTTTTTATTTCTCTAAGGCTGTGTGCTAAGAAAATGTATTACATCTGATACAAATATGAAAGATTAATAGTTTCTCAACAGAACTGCACTTGATTTTTTATCAAAACATTTTACCTAATAGTCTCTTTTAGCATATGGTACATATTAGCTTAGCTCAATTGTTTAGGATATGGTTATTATGGTAGAGAGCTCTAATTTCTCACATTATCCATTTTTCTACTCTTTTCTTTCATAATAGAGTCTCCCTGTGTGTTTAGCTGGGCACATGGCCATGCAGCTATATTCTCTGTTACCCTGCATCCCTTTCAGCTACTTTTGCCACATCACTAAGTAGTTGCCAATGGAATATGAGTGGAAATATTCCACTTCCAGGTATTGCTCATTCACCTCTTTTTCTCTTTCTCTTTTCCCATTGGTTGAGAAAAGGTTAAAACAGGAAATTTTTTTGGATCTAGATATGCAAGCCACATATTGAAGAAGGCAGTGTCAACCCGCCAGCTGGATCCCTGGATTACCTGTGGAGACTTATTACACTGAGCATTTTCTCAGAAGAGTTATACAAGAAACAGAAATACACACCAACTTTCTTTAAAGCACTCTGTTGTTTGGTCTTTTTTTGTCAAGAAGCTTATCCTATATCCAGAATCATATTAGTGATAATGACGACAAGGTTTTCTGTCCCATTGTAGACTGGTGGTCTTTAAAGCAACTATCTCAAACACATGTCATAAGAGGGCAATCATTCAGTAAAGGATCTGGATATGGTAGGAAAGGTAGCGGGGTGGGTAATGTGCAGATAGTGCATAGAAAATGATCACCAGAACTGGAAAAGTAATAAAGATTCATGTGTCTTATTTTTCCCTAAACTCACTGATCTCCAAACTCAACACTTTGAAAATGAGTATGTGGAAGATCGACCATCACAACACTATTCTAACTGGAAATTGGGACTGGCTGAGGACTCTTAGCTACACTGATATTGACCCATAGCATAACCACCCTACAGTTGATGAACCGCTCAATGTATGTATCAAAAAATAAAAAGCAAAATTGACATGATGTTCTCACTCTGAGAAAAATATACAAACTAGGACACAGCTGGTTGGTAGTTTGGTCATTTGGACTTTCCAATTTGGAAAAAAAATAATCCTCACTCAGGTTCACTTCTTGCCTCCTACAAACTATATTTGGATTTTACACATTAGACTATGACATCTTACTTCTAAAAACTAAAATGTAAAAGGTTTGGGTGGTATTATTCACCAACTCACTTAAAATTGCATTTGAGCTCATATTTATAGCATCTTGCATATATAAATATCATGAAGCAAGAATAAACACTGTGTCCTAAAGTGTTTCATTCCAAGAGTTTGTGGAAACCTTTAGAAGTGGGCAATAGAAATATCACACTGCCTGATTTTATTTATGATCTACCCCTTGAGGTGTGGGCAGACCAGAAAAGTGTACATTTCTTCAGAAGTCAGCTTCTTCTGGAACAGGACAAGGTGTGAAACTGAGAGTAAAGTCTCAAAGTAGTGTGGTTGACAGTAGAATGTGAATTAGTGTAATTTAGGTTATTTTTCCCCTGGTTTATAGAATATTCAGAGTTACAAAAAAAAACAGCATAGAATTCCCTCCAAAAATAAGTTGATCTTCAATTCATTGCATTTCAGAGTTGATTAGCATGATTCCAAGAAGGTATACGGGTTGCAACTTCCAAGATGAGTCTCTCAGTTAGAGACTATGGACCCAGCAGAGGTAGACTTGAGCTCCTAAGAATTGAAACCCTGATAGGGCCAGCCGTTCTGCAAAACCGGGAAAGAAGTGTGTGTTTCAAGTGGTTGACTTAACCGTAACAAAGAACCTGTAGTTGAATACAATTGAGTAAAGCATGCAAAGTAAATTATACTATTTTAAAAGCAGCATGAGTTAATACTTCTGGGTAATTTATCACTGTTTTTATTGAGATTTAAAAAGTCTGAGAAAGAATTTTTATGGTAGAAGAAAGAAGTACTTGTTGGTAACTCTTTAAGGAGACTTGCCAATTGATAGGTAGTCATATCAATTTGCAAATAAATATACTTATCTGAACAAAGAAAATATTCTTGCGTCACGTAATTGGATTTATATGAAACAAATTCCTTCAGTTTCCCTACCAGTATTTCCATCATTCCATGTTACACTGGAATGGCTTTTAAAAAGTTGTTGGGTGATTTTCTAAAAATTCAGAATTATACTAAATTTAGAATTTTAGAATTTAGTTTCCTACTTCTGTTTGTTTGTTTGTTTGTTTTTGGCAGTGTAACTGGGGTGGTGGAATAAGAAGAGAAGTATAGAAGGCTACTGTATTTAGTAAACTCCTTTTGAAAATGTTAGTTTTTCAGAACAAACGTCCTTATTAGGGGGTCATCACATGAAAATGTAAGGGCGGTGTTTGTGGGAAAGTGATGGAAGTTAGCAATAGGTGCTTTTTTATTGGTTTAAAATGATTGTTTCAGTTTTAAGAAATAATTTACTTTCATTTGGTTTGTATAGAGTGTCAGGAAAGATCAATAAATAAACTAGATGGCTAGGAGGACAGAAAGCAGAATAAATTAATACACCCAGAGACTGAGTGGTAAAATTATTTCTTCCTTGAAAGTACATTTTTCCAAAGAATCTAAGAATGCTTATAATGACCATCTTTACTTGGAAACCCCTTTATTAAGAGCACATGCACGTTATAGAATAAATTCCAGACAGAGACAGAGAGAGAGAGAGACAGAATGCAGGAATTAAGCCTAAATTAAGTATAATAACATTTTTGTCTTTTAATTTCAATCAAGTTCTTAATATTTGAATATAGAATGCTCCTTTGTTGATATGCAAAAAATTCAGTAAAGAAGGCAATAAAGGGGGCGGATGTGGCTCAAGTTGTTTGGCATCCATCTCCCATATGGAGGGACCTAGGTTCGATCCCTGATACCTCCCAGTAAAAAAAAAAAAGGCAATAAAAATATATATTTATCAGAGAATCTGAAATAGGTAAATTTATTATTATTTGGATTTTGGAAACCTACACATTTATTGATAAATTCAAGAATAAGATATTCTTGAAACTCATTGGGGGAAAAGCAAGTCATTCAGACCAGTGGGTCAGAGATAAAAAAGAAAAGAAAAGACCCACATTTTCCCCCAATAAGTAAATATTTTAGCATAGCTTTAGACTTTCTAGGCCTGATAAATGGTTACAATATAATATAGATAATAATTGATCTCCAAATATTTGATTAACTTTACAAATATCTTAGGACTGGAGACATTTATAATTCTCTGACAGTAGACTGCTCCCATATATCTGGCTAACTTGGCCCACATAAAATTCAACCTTCCTCTTCCCTGCAGGAACAGTTTCTACTCAAACTCTTTCTATTGCTATTACAAACCTTCTCCTATTCTCTGGACTAGAATTACCTAGTCATCTCTGACTTCAAATTCTTTCATCTCCTCCACACAGTAATTTTTAAAAGCCTATAAACTTTTCTTTTTATTCTCTCTAGATCCTCTTTCCTCCCTTCCAGTCCAAATTCCATTGCTTTAGATCAGTTTCCTAAAATCACACCCCTGGACTCTTACCAACACTTGCCTTACTTTTTTCTTTTTCTTTTTTTTTTTTACTTTTTAAATTTTTCATTTAGTTTTTTTTAAATACAGAACGTGTAGATTTACAGAAAAATCATGTAAAAAATATAGTGTTAACATATCCTCCTTCCATTATTAACTCTTTTTTCTTTGCCTCCAATATCTTATCCTTTGAAGACGTTCTGCACAGTGTTACTAAGTTAATTTCTCTTACATAGAATTTTTATCATACCACTTCTGTGTTCAATAACTTGGTGGCCTCCTTCCCCTGAATCTAAGCCTTCCTAGCTGTATGACACTGGATTTGAAATATCACCTTCTGGTCTCTTTTAAATGTAAAATGAAAGTATTGGGCTAAACAATCTCAAGTTCCACTCTACCATTTTGTCTCAGATTACCTGATCCTATGAGTTTCTTGACGCTTGCACTCTCTGTAGAAATTTGGCTGTACATAAGAATCACCAGCTATGCAGTTATTTATTTACATTTGCCCCGTCCCTGTCCATTCTTTCATCTTTTTCTCCCCAGCTCTATGTCCCTGTGGGATGACGGTCACTGCCCAATGCACTGACACACTGGCTTTTTATAGGATTCAACCATTAGGAGGCATTGAAAGGAGACAAATGAGCAGGAGGAGAGTGATCAGAGAGTTTTCTTTAAGTCTTTCTCTGTTTGGGAATCATGTCCTTGGTAGTAATTTTGTTCCTTTGTGACTACAGCCCCTGCTGGAAGGCCTGATGGATTCCATATGTTGCTCATTTCTGGCCACCTTCTCCTTAATTCTGGTTTTGTTGTATTAATCTTGTTCACACTTTTGCAAGTAGACCCTTCATTAAAGTCTCTTTATTTAAACCATTTTCTGGGACCCTGACTGATATATCTGAGGAGTTTTTAAAAAATATACCCCATTAAAATCAGAATATTCTGAAGTAAGACCCAAATATCAGAATTTTATAAAAGATCCACACAGAAGATTATAGTTAAAGCCAAACCCATTTTATTCTCTTTCTGTAATTGATACCAACCAATCATTTCTGTCAAGCCAATATTATGGACCCAAATCTCTCAAGACAACATTTTGTCTCTTAATAATTTTGGTCAAGGCTGGCCCTAATAGATTAATTTAAAGAAACATAAACAAGCATAAATAAAAATAACACAAGCTGAACCCAATGCTGATATGCTGAAAAAAATATTTCTCATGTGGAGTAATAACCAAAGTCAGGAGGAATTATTGGAACAAATCATTCTAGAAAGAGATGATTATAGAGCTAATGGAAGACATTAAAAGGGGAAGCTCTTTCAAGATTTCATATACTTCTTGGGTATCTCTCATACCCTTTAAATGCAAACAATCTCAAAATACCATTTACATACTTTTCCATACAGGAATTTTTCTCTTGTCATTTTATCAGTTATTAGCAAGTCCTACATTTGACTGTTTCATAGTCTTTTACTTGCCTTGATCACCATGGAGTCAAGTGCTAACAACCAGAGAAATGGGTTAATAAGTTATAGCCAGGGGAAAAGATGGGATGTGAATGTTTTTCAGTTTCACAGGAATTGGTGATGTTTGGGGTGAACACATGGTTGCTAGTACCTTTAGTTATTTACAGATCTGGACTTCTGGGATGCATTCAAGTCCTGATTGTCTGGCAGATAAATTCTTCCCTTATGCCTGTCATGAAGGCCTGTTTCAACTCTTCTGATCTCAGCTGGGAGGCCACTGTTAACTGCTGTTGGAAAGTGGTTTCAAATCAGCAAATCAAACAAATCTTTTGAAGATAGAGCCATTTATTCAGTAGTTAGAATGCCAACCGCAAACAACCAGAGTGCATCAATTTGATGTTTGGAGCTAGTCATTAAAACAGGGCTTTATTTGTTGTATGTGGTCTTAAGTTGATTCAGTAGCATCACTGGTAAAATGAAATGATAAATGTGCATTTGTAGCAGATGTATAATTTATTTATTACCAATTTATATACAGAATAGATGCTTGAGAATTGGATATTTGATTGCAATTTTTTCTGGTACCATTGTCTGTATCTGCATTTGGTTTAGAGTGGGGGCGAGAGAATATAATGGTAGCAACAGTTATGACTAATTTACCTGGAACCCAGCAACTAATATCACCACAGGTTTTTATTGTTCAGAAATAGAGCAGAGCTTGACTGGAGAATTTTGTTACTTTAATTCCATGTGCCTAAAATAAGAGGTGAACGCATGCCAGTTTTAGTATTAGTATTTTACTAGAAGAACTAAACTCTTCTAGTTAGGGGGATATTTTCTAGAAAGGTCAGATCTTGTTTAAAGGAGAACAAGATGGTAATGTTTGCATCAAGTAGGCCTAACTTTTTTAAACATAGCTAGCCAATTTAGCCAAGTGTAAATATGTAAAACACTTCTCTGGAAAATAATTGTTTTTATTCATAAAGGATCTTTCTTCCAACATGAAAACTGTATTTTTATATTAATTGGAGAGATTGCCTTGTTGTCATTAATCCCAATGATGAGGTCATCCAGGGACTTTGAAGTGACAAAAACATTCTTTGACGACATTTGGTGCCTCTAGCTTTAGCCAGATGCTTGAAGAGATAAAAAAAAAAAAAAAAACAGAAAACAGAAAAAAACATAAAAACAAAAAACTCTGTTCTCTCTCCAACCACTTCCAAGATCCAAACTATTAGTGTTTAAGTTAAGTTGCATCCTGTGGAAAGATATTTCTTCGTGCTAGACTTAGTGTTTAATCCACATGAAGATTACAAAATCGTGTAAATGAACAGTGGAAAAAAAGCTCCTCTCAAGCAGGCAGTCAGATTATATGTTTATACTACAATCAAATAACTAAAGCCACCTTAGAATGAAACAAGGAGCTCGGCAGTTATTATGGGACTTGGAAGGGATTGCGTGACTATGTCATTAGAAAACCATATTTTTTTTTTACTCTTTGAATCCTTTAACAAAAATTACTTTTGGCAGAGAGAAGAATAGTATGTCTTCTAAACGCTAAAAAATTCTCTCAGAGGCCTTTCCAAGATGTTTTGGATGGCTCTCTGCCTCACTCTCTGGCAGCCTCCTCTTCCATCAGTGTTTACAGAAGGTCAATAAACCCTGCACAGGCGGGTACTATGGAGTGCATGTGTGAGAAAACCTGCTGTTGTTGCGGTAAATGCAGTGTCCACAAATTCATTAGGAATGCATTTGTTCCTGGAAGTGCTAGCTATTCCGGTAACTGGCTGCCGCCAATGTTTTTAACCATATTCTCCACTTTTATGCAGACATTACAGGGCAGAAAACCAGTCTTCTGTTCTTGCTGCCTGCATCAATTTGTAGTTTGTTACTTGATCGGCTCGTTTTACCTTTCATCTAGTGTAAAAGGGCAGTCTGGGACACTGTAGTTATGTCTAGGGCCTTCTTATTAGACTTTATGATGAAAAGGGGCTCTCTATGTTAAGGAAAATTCTGAATCTACTTAATCGGCTCTAATGAAAATAACAGGCATTGGGATGAGTTGAAAAATTATAAGCGGTGTGAAAATTGGAGAAAAATAATTTCTACCTTCCAGATTTCCTCATAAGCAACAATAGAAAAATTATATTTTGTTACTTCACTAAAATGCTGAATAATGTATTGAAGATTATTTCATTCTTCCTTTCTTTTTCTCTCCAAGGAAAATAACAAAATGTCTCCAATCTTTCAACACTTTTGTAAGCTAGCCCTTCTGAATGTCAATAATACTAATGCTACTTGGGGTTTATAAGGAGAAATTGTAAAAGGAAAAATGAAGTAGCAAGTCATATTTGCCAGGATTGTATGAGCATACCCCCCATGTCAAACACTGCTGCTTTGAACCTCATCTGACTGCCAAGCTGAGAGGAGAAAACACTAAACAAAAATGGAATTGGAACCTTTTTTCTCATAAGACAACTCTGGTCTGGCTTTCCTGAACTAATGTCACCTTTAGGGGGTGACAACATTGAACTTCTTGCGATAATAGTATCTGACACAACATGGCTTCAGCTTTCTTGTAACTGGCATGTTAGAACTCATGAGGTGTGTGAGGCCCTCCCATCACGATTGGAACACATCTGTCCAGGAAGTACACTTCACTGTGCCAAATGCTTTTAGTGTATCTGCCTCCAGAGTGTCCTATCAAGCTACAATTCCCTGTCAGCAAGAACCTTGAAATTCCTTTCCTTTTATGTTGATGAAAGTCTAGATCTATTATGCCAATATTGCATACTTTCCATAGTCTCCCAAAAACTCTTACTCAGTAACATTCATAGGAGATGATGCTCTGTTACTTATACAACCATCCTCAGCTAAGAGCATCAGCCCTTGCAGAAAAGCAATAGCTAGATGGTCAAACTTTGTAATATGGATCAAGTTCCACTTTGGGAGGGAAAAAAAATAAAGACCAATGGTAAGATTAGACACTAGAGAAGATAATTCACTGCTTTTAGAGGGAGCCAAGAGGAGTGAGTCAAGCAAGGATTTGACTCACTGAATTCTCCACCCTGGTGTGTTCTGACCACATCCAGCGAGTTAGGGTTAGGATGAGTTGGACCTGGAAGTCCCCCTGGTGTTCTATGTACCTTAGCACTAGCGGCAAGCTTCAAATGAAGCCTGGGTAACACCCACCCTCCTTTCTTGAGATGATCATAGGAGCCCAGATTGTGTCTACATTTTAAGTTGCTCGGAGGTTCTCAAGTAAATTATATTCAAAGTCTGACTGAAGAACAAATTGAATTCTTAAGATTAGGAATTTGGGGTTTAGCACAATGAGATAAAATTAAAGAGAAGACACCAGGATTGATGCACGCAGATGGTAGAGTCAGACAGACGTGAGCTAGATTCAGGAAGGTAGTAGTTGAAAATCATGTGACCGAACCAAGTTAATTCCTTTTGATTGCTTCTAGATGAAGCCAGGTGTCATTAACTGTTCATTCAATACTATTCATTCAGAATTTATTCAGTGTTTACCATGCCAGCCTTCGTGTTGGGTGCTGAGGTTGCAGAGCAAATAATAACACAGCATTTGATACTGCTTACTTTGTGCCAGGCAAAGTCCTAAGTGTTTTAAAAATATTAGCTCACTCAGTCCTCACAAGGTATGACTGTTATACTGATTTTATAGGTGAGGACATTGGTTCAGAGAGCTAAAAAGTTTTGCTCCGGGTTTTATAACTATTAGGTGGCAGAGCGGTGATTCAAACCCATCAGTCTGGCTCCTCAACTGTGCTCCTAATCCTATGCTCTCACATTTCATGATCAATAAACACAACAGAAACATTTTGTTTGTGACCTAACAACAACTACAATCACAGTACATTGACGACAAAATCGAGAAGACAATGCCGCCATTTCTGAATCCTGACCACCTAAGCTTAGGCCCCTGAAACACTCTGGCAAATGAGAGCAGAGAAATGCCCAATAACACTTCTGCAGCCCAAGTTACCCTAGACAAAATCCATCATTTTTAAAAGTGGCATTTTTAGGTTCATAATTTAATCTTTTGTTCTTGAACTATTCAATAAAAACAAAACAAATCTCCTCTTCCAAATACTTCAAATTGACTTATCAGAGCCCATATTTTATAGCCAAAACCCACCCAGGGATGAACATAACTTGGAAGGCACCCCAATGTTTCATCAGCAATTTCTCTTTTCTTATAAGATGACACACTGAAAAACCTGCTTTATAATAAAAATCCTCAAGAGTTGCAAAAGTTTCAAGTCATGGTTCTCAGTGGATGTTTCTCAATGAATAATACAGGATTTTCAATAGACCTTTTAGCCTCCATATCCCAGGCATCTTGAGAGAAGGATAATAAATCCCTTGGTATAGGTATAATTCAGATTTTCAACTCCATATTCATATGATTGTTTAATATTTATTGACAGGCACTTTTTGTCGGCGGCCCTAGTCGGCCAAACATTTAAAGTGATTTCCCTCAGTAGAAACTCCATTTTATAAAAATAACTTGGCAAATAATTTGTAAGTGATGTTCTTAAGTAATCAGCATGCCAGCTAAGGAAATGTTGAAGGTGGTTTGCTATTTTAAAGAAGGAACATACAAAAGTTTCCAGTGCAATTCATTATGAGACAAAGTCGTAGGTGGAAAAATCCTTAGTATTATTCTTTTGGGTAGATATAACAGATAGAAAAGCACTCCATTTATAACATGTCACTGCAGGAGTGACTTAATTATTCATTTTGGCTTCTGAATCATGTGTTCAAGCTTTGTAACCTTTTTGTTAAAATAATTGCCATTTTCATTGTAATTTGGGGACTGTTTTTAATAGATCAAAGAAGGCAGCCCGGTTAAGATTGTCATCAGCCCTATCATAAAGGAAGACTTAGTCCATTTTACTTTTTATGTGAACCTAATTCTTTCATTTATTTAATTCAAATATACATAAATACAGATGTGTCCATATATGCAGTTACATAATCTATAGTTATGTTAATAAACTACTCTATCCAAGGAACTATACCAAGCACTACAGGTTGATAAAGCATAATCCCAGATTTTAAGAAATTTACAGCTCAGTTGGAAAAATAAGAGATGTGTAAGAGTTACTCTTATAAAAGAAGTATAAGGCCAACTATATATTTGAAGAGGTTAAAAGAAAGAATGGTTACATCTATTTAGACATCAAAATGCTTCATGGAGAAAATGCAACTGCGAAGTGTTTTGAGTGATGAATGGGTGGCAGTAGGCTTGGAAGGAGATCTCAGGAAGCAGGAACATAGGCTAAGACATGTGCATAAGAAAGATACAACCCAAAAGCTAAAAGTTAGTAGGAAAAGCAGTGAAGCAGCAAATTTATTAGGAGCACAGAGCACTGTAAAAAGTGAAGGCAAGAAAAGTGGATTGAAAATCAAAATGAGAAGTTAGCTTGTATTTCATCCCATATGGTAAAACACATTTCAAGAGGGTTATGGTGTAATTGGAGTTGCCCTCTATGTGAGTATGTTGGGCAGCGATCTGCAAGATGGATAAAGAAAAGAAAAATTAGAAGCCAATCAGGTTTTTTTATGTGATAAACTGGCTCAAGGTGTTATCTCACAGTGACTAGAAGGGCAACAGGAAGAATGGGGCGAAAGAAAGGATTTGAGATTCACTCTTGAAGAAGAATTTCTCGAATGTGTCATTTGATTAGATTTTCAACCTGGCCTATGATTTATAAAACTTTAAGTGTTTGAGCATGGATAATAGAAGAAACATTTCAAGGAAGATCATTGGTGCAAAAAAAAAAAAAAAAAAGATGAATCTAATATTAAGCATCTACTTATCAGAAGCTGCAAGCAGCTCAACATATGTGAGGCTGTTGAGAGAACCTTTCAAACTCCCACATCATATGCAGAAAAGTAGGTCTGCAACTTGAAAACACCAGAGCAGATGCATTTTCTATGACCAGGACTATGACTAAAAATATCCTCGAGGTTTTTTTGTTCAGATTGAAAGTGCTACTTGGATAAATTTGAGCTTTCAAGTTGAAGGTGCTACTATTGTTAATTAGATGTGTTCCTATCCGAGAGTGTTACTTCCTGTGGGGTGAGTGCTCCCCTGATAACACCAGCACATTCCGATGGCCCCTCACACAGATTGGAGGGAAGGGTATTACAGCCAAGGCTGACAAGCCTTGTGGCTTTCCAAATTAAGGTTGAGAACGTGCAGCATTTTGTCATGCTACTCTCTCCAATAACCTCAACAGAGTAGGCCACCATGGCCACTTGCTGCTCTCACTTCTGATTGACAGTAATATTACATTGGTTCTGTATTGTGAATCCAGTTTGGTGTAGTACAAAGTGCAGGTTATTATGTATCCTACAAACACGGATTTAATTCCATCTAAATCATGTGGGTTATGAACTCATGGAGTCTAGGTTAAGGTAATTTCTCTTTTAAGTTTCTAGACTTTAACAATTCTAGCATGGATAACTATTTTAATTGTGTAAACTAAAGCTGAATTTTTGTCAACTTCTACATTAGACATTTAACCAGTCATTTGAAGTCAAAAGTAGAGCTACTACCTAATCTCTTCCCTCTTGCTATGCATCCTAAATATTAATACCAATTAATTTTCTCAACATACCATTTTGGTAATAGATTTGATAACTCCACTAATTCAAAATACATGTTATGTTTCAAGCAATGTGACTGGCTCTGAGGATTAACAGATAATAGAGAGCAGTTTTATCCTTAAACAGTTTATTTAGTCTCAGAACAGAGAAAGAAAAACATAACTTTTTTAAAAAAATCTTTGTCCACAATTGTGAACAGATATTTTATCTATTAAATGTTCAATAAATTCTTGAGACAATATAGGTTATATTGTAACGTAAACTCATGGAGAAATTTTTTAAATATATTTAAAAATTTTTGTCAGCCTTTAGCCAAACTTCTAATATTTCTTTTCTTTACTTTTAGAAATCCCCACAAAATTGAGGCAACAGTTCTTAAACAGCTATTTCTGGGATTTTCATGTTTCCACTGATATATAGGAAAAGTGGTAATAGATGGAAAACCAAAGCTGATCAGATATCATGATTCTAAGGGAGCCTTTCTAATTTGAGTGTGGAATAAAATAATACAGCTGTCATAATTTCTTCTTATTTTATTAGAACACAGGCATAGTGTTCCTTCTACCAGAATTAAAAATTCCTATTCATTATTGAAATTGACTGTTATGGCAAGGACTCAAGCCAGTTCAGGCAAAAGAATGCCCATTATGCCCCTTATGTGATTAAACATAAAATGGAACTGGACCTCTGCCTTAACAATTGATCTAAATAATCTACTTGCTGAATCTCAGTTCCTTTGGCATTTTTGTTCTAATCTAGGGACTCTGAATAATTGTACCCAAAAGCCATATTTTTGTCTATTATTTACTGTAATTAATTATATTCTAATAAATGGATATAATTTAACATAATAAAAAATAAATCACTCTTTTTTTCCTGACTAGTCTACAAAGAATTAGGGCTGAGGATATTAAATGGTCTTGAGGTATAATCAGGAAGTGACTTTATTGTTCCCCATCATTGCCTTTAAATATGCATGATAGATCTACTTTCTCTGCTCCTTGATAATAGCTTGAGTATATCTTATATTTCCAATCATTTTCAAGAATAAAAACAGCCAAATTGTAGTGATAATAGAGATAGATAGATAGAGAATTAGATAGATAGATATAGATATAAATAGATTGATGCATATGAGAGAAGAGAGAGAGAGATTTTGCTTTTAAAAGGCCAATCTCTATTAAATAAAATCTTCAATCTCATATCCAATTCAAGATTCTTTTCCTCACCCCTATAAGAACTAGATTGCCTGCAAAGGTAAGGTTGTTTAACCTTCAGTATCCTGAACTTTCAAGGGCACCCTACAAACCCTGTGCCTAATATTCTATTTATAGTTTTGTACTCTACTTCTCAAAGACGGTTCTCTAAAATTGTATAAGGCCCCACAAACCCTGGATTCACCCCTTCTCCCAATTTACACCTGCTCAGTGGACCAAAGGACATGACTACTTTGACTCCTCTCCCTCCCTCACTGGGTTCTACCCCTAATTCTTACAGGGTTAGCGCAGAAAATGATGACTTGGAGGTAAGGAACAATCATTTCTTCACTTAAAAGCAGCTATTTTGTGATTCACTTTTGGTCTCCCTGAGACAAGCATCTAAAAGCTGACTGGCTTGGGCAGAGTTTCATGGCCTGTAGAAGACCTCAGATTACTGCAACCACCTCTAAACCTCCCCCGTAGTCCACATCACAGCTTTTACCTGTAGAGAATCCCACAACTGTTAGATCAGCATCCTTGGTGAAAGACCTTCAAGAGGGCCCAAGTCTGATCACCTTTCATGGCACTCACTTGACTCACAAAAATCCCCCATAGCCTCACCTAATAGTGACAGTGCAAGAGATGCCCCTGCCACTCTCCCTTCTTTTGTCATCTCTCTGCTCATTTATTAACTCCTTCAATGGATATTGACTGAGTGCTTTCACTGTTCCAGATGCTGTAACACACATTTCCCATCCACCTGGATCATCCCAATCCCTGCCATATCTTTCCAGCCTCATCTCCTGGTATTGGAGTGTAAAATCACAAGTGGGACTCTGTTAAAGAAACTTTGCTCTTTAGCCCTTGAAATGGAGTAAATGATGCCAGTAAGTGAGTAAATTGGAGATACAAAAAAAAAAAAAAAAAAAAAAAAAAAGAGCAAGTTGCAAATAAATGTGCATAAGTGTTACTTGTAAGTATTGATAATGATGATGACCAATACAGTCTAATTTAGAAGGTATACAAAAAGCATGGTCCATTTAGTTGTTAAACATTTTCTCTGTACCCAGGTTTTATGCTAAATATTGTTTCTCATTATTCCTCAATTACAATTCATAGCATTATTTGTGGAAGCACACACATAAACAATATGTTCAACTTATAGAAAATAACATAGTTCATTTATCAACTGTAGATGCAAAAAGCAGAATTGGACAAGTGAGTATATGCATCACAAAGTATAGCATTAGGAAATTTGGACAATATAATGAATCACAAATATTTCGGACAAATCAATCTCTATGATAATTATGATGGGAGATTCATCTGAAGTTTATCTATTACCAATTTCTCAAGAAATTTTTGTTGAGAGTCTACTCATTGAATTATAAACCAATGTTTTAACTTGATTCTAAAAAATTACATCAGGAGTGCTGTATGGTAACTACTCAGTCTCCAGCTTTATACTGTTCATGGTGCATAGAAGGTACTCATTAAATTTTTGTTAATGGAATGAGTGAATGAATAAATGATGTCCTCCTCCAACCTATTTATAGTCAAGTGCAAATCACAGGCTTTATTGGTATAATAGAAAATAAGGAGAACTTACCATAACCTGCCAAGTACACTTGTCATTTCTTGCCATCTTTGCAGCTATGCATAAGGAGTATATAAAAATTTCATCTAATTCTTAGCTTCCTCTTAGCCTTGTGGCCCAATGTGGAAACCATGTTTACCTTTTCTTCTAGTGGACTAGGACAATCCCTGGAAAAAGTGCTAAGGAGCACAGGAAAATTGACAATAAAATTTAATTAAAAATCATAACTTCGGCTGGCTAGACTTGCTCTGGAAATTTGCTATAGGCTTGAACTTAGCTTCTAGCTTTCATTTGGAAACTAATTAACCATGTACTTAAAAATATAATAAAAATTAGGCAACATTTTTACTGATTTTTTTTTTTTTTGGAAAGCATAATGAATCAAGACAGAGAAAATTTTGATCAGATTGAAATCTTTAATACTGCAACATGTCCTGAATATTGTTGCAGCATCTTAACATGTTATAAGTATCAGAGTTCTTTTAAATAGAATACTCTGAAACTATATCTCTGTCTACGGCCATACCACCCTGAACGTGCCTGATCTCGTCTAAAACTATATCTCTAGTACTATATATATAATAGTTTTATGCTTTATAGTTTTAAATGAATTTTATGATAATGCTGCCACCGATATGTAAATGGAATGGAGAAAAATAACAAAATGAGAGGATTCTCTTGAAGAGACATGCAGCTTGCACTTCATGTCTTTAACTCTTTATAGGTTTCTCTTTTCTCTTCATGAGTTGAATTTGCCTAAATTAAGTCACATTATTACCATGGTGATTCCATGGCAGTGACTTTCCAGAAGTCACTGCTCAGGCCCCATTGCCTGAGTTGATGACATGAGGCTCTAGGACCATCTCCTCATCTCATGATGTATTAGCCTTCACCAATCCACAAAGCTGCTGATTAGGAGCTCCTTGCTCTAAAACCTGTTCATTTGTGTATATTACATTGTCTTTAATTTCGGAAGCAGCTTGGCCAGTGATGACTTCCTTTAAAATTATACCAGTAGCAAAATGAAAAATTACTACTTTTTGGATGCTTTACTTATTTGGAGCTACATTCAAGCGATTATCAATTTTGTGCTAGTATAAAGCAAAACATTGTAAATTCAAGTTAAAAGCCTGGAGCATGATTTAGGATTTTTAAAAAATTTACCTCAGTCAAATTATTGAAAATATTAATTCCCCATTTCACTTAGCATTTGCAACCCTAGGGGAGAGGGGATAATCTCAGGAGGGTTTTATAATGATAAGGGATATATAAATATATATATATATAGAGAGAGAGAGAGGTCTTTCATGTCATGAAATTTGCTATTTTCAGTGAATACAGTGATAATAGCATAGGCTTAAGATATTAAAAGATTAAAAACTGCAGAGTAATATCATATTTTTGAAAATTGTTATTAATAAAACATTTTAGGTTGTGTTTTTAAGGCTTTCCATATTTGAACTGACTAAACTAGTTTGTCAGCGAACTGTGCATCTAATTGTTCTCTGTAGTATAAAAAAATACATTAAGATGACTTTCTAATGACATGAGCAGGATTTCCCTCACTGTGACAAGTATCATTTTGAAACCTTGAAAACAAAAATTTTAGTTTGGAGAGGATTGTGGGAGGATGGTAGAGTAGGAAGCTTCAGAAATCAGTTTCTCCACCAGAAAAATTATTAAACAGGCAGGAACAATCTGAATCAACTCTTTTAAAATTCCAGAGTTGAGTAGACTACTATACAGCATCCAGGGAAGAGCAGGAGGAAGAGGCTGGTAAAATATGATAAAGCCAGTAAATTGCTCTCTCCATACAGAGATTACTAGTGCTCATCCACTATACTCATGGTAAGTAGCAATTAGTTCTGGTTCCTAGTGTAGCACGCTGGTGCCAGAAAGGGACATAAAAATCTACCTCCCCAAGATCTGGGGTAGGAAAGGGGGGATCACTGATGATGGCTTTTGATTAGATCACTGAGGGCCTGGCTCTGAGGGCAGCCATTATTCCAAACCACCATGGACAAAGGAGGCAGAGGAGACTTTAAAAAGTTGTGTTTCCTCAGAGCTGCAGGGGACAGTTGAAGGTCTGCATTTGCTAGGCAGGTCAAGAAATGCAGCATTGGGAAATTGTGATAGAAGCTCCTGGTGCTCTTCCAGATCTCTCTCTTGCCACTCTCGAGGAGAATTTGGAGCCAACCAATGCTCCTTTTGTGGGTCCCTGGCCTTGTTCCAGGTGGGAAAAACTGACTTTGGAAGCTCTTCTCTGGCATGCCCCTATCCCAGAATTTGCCCTCCAGGCAAAAGCAGCTTGAGATAGTGAAAACAGAGTAAGAAGCAATTTAAGTGAATGGCCTGGGGCAAAAGCTTACCTGCTTTAAGTCCAGTAGTGGAATACCAGGGAGAAGGAGGAGATCTGTCTCCTGGGAAGCAGAAGGGGCATTCAAACTCTGGTAAACAGGGGAACACCTAAGCCACTTGCAGGCACAAGCCTAGAACAAGGCATGGGCCCAGAGAACACAGGAAGGATCCCATACTTTGCATTTGGCTTTCCTGACAGCTGGGCTGATGCTCAAGAAAATCTCTATCATATCACCAGCTGGCTACAAACTCAAGAAACAGACCTCTCAGAGAATAAATCTCATAGTTAATATTTTAAAATAGTCAAATGAACAGTGTGCAACAGAAGATTACAAGACAAACAAAGAAACAGGAAATAATGATGGTCCATCCAAAGAAAGAGAATAAAAATCCAGAAAGCATCAACAAAGATGACCAGACTATGGACATACCAGACAAAGACTTTTAAAATGTCATCTTCAATATGCTAAAGGAGATGAAGAAAAATACAGAGAAAGAACTAAAGGAAATTCCAGAAAAACAATGAGTGAACAATATGAAAATCTCAATAAAGAGATAGAAATTTTAAATATGAATGAAATAGAACAGCTGGAGTTGAAGACCACAATAACTGAAATGGAAAAGTCCCAGGAGGGTTCCAACAGCAGATTGGAGATGGCAGAATAAGGAATCGGAGAACTCAAAGACAAAACAATCAAAATGAATCAAGCTGAGAAGCAGAAAGGAAAAATAGTTATAAAAAGTGAAAATAGCCAATGAGACCTCAGCAACACCATCAAGTGTATCAATATATGCATCACGAGGGTCCCAGAAGGAAAAGAGGCAGAAGGATATTCAAAGAAATAATGGCAGAAAATTTTCAAAATTTAGCAAAACCATGAATATGTGCATCCAACAAGCCCAGATCCAAACAGGATAAACTTGAAGAAGAGTACACCCCGTAACATATTGATCAAATTGTTGAATGCAAAGGGCAAGGAAAGAGTACTGAAAACTGCCAGAGAAAGGCAATGTGTTACGTACAGGGAGTCCCAATTAGATTAAGTGCTGGTTTCTCAACAGAAACCATGGAGGCAAGAAAACAGTGGGTTTAAATACTTAAAGAGTTGAAAGAAAACAACTGCCAATGAAGACTTTTATATCAGGAGAGATTTCCTTCCAAAAATGAGGAAGAAATTAAGACATTCCAAGATAAACAAAAGCTGAGGGAGTTCATCACTACTAGACATGCCCTAAAAGCAATGTTAAAGAGAGTTCTTCAGACTGAAAAGAAAGGACACTAGACAGTGGTTCAAAGTGGTGTAAGAAAATAAAGACCTCAAGTAAAGGTAAACATTCAGGTAATTATAAATGCCAGTACTATTTTATTGCATTTTTCTGGTATATAACTGCACTTCTTGCCTCCAATAGGTGCAAACATGCAAAAGTAATAAAAAATAATGATAATTCTATGGTTTGGACATACAGATACAAAGATATAATTTGTAACAAGTACAAAAAAAGATGGGAGGACAAAGGGGTACACGAACAATGTATGTGCATGCTACTGAAGTCGAGTTGATATCAAATCAAATCGTTGTTCTATATATTTATAAAATAGTAAATATTAACCACATAGTAACCACAAGGAAAATAAATGAAAAATATAACCAGGTCAAGATGAGAAGAGACTCTATATGTTACAATACAAAAAAAAAAAAACCAAATAAATATGAAAGGTGGCATTAATAGAAGAATTAAGGGCAAAGAAAAAGTTATAAGACTTACAAAAACTAAATAGCAAATTATAATAAGAAATTAAGTGGATTGAACTTTCCATTCAAGAGGAAAAGATTGACAGAATGAATAAAAAAAGCATGGCTCAACTATATGCTGTCTACAAGAGTCTCACCTTAAATTCAAAGTTAAAAGTGAAAGGATGGGAAAAAATATACCATGAAACGGGTAGCTACACAAATATTAGATAAACAGACTTTAACAAAAACAATTGGATGGGATAAATACAGTCATTATATACTAATAAAGGGGTCAATTCAACAGGAGATGTAACAAAATAAATATATATACAATAGCAGAGCCCCAAAATATATGAAGCAAATACTGACAGATTTGTGTGGAGAAATTGATGGTTCTCCATTAATGGTTCTCCATTAATATTTCTCCAATGTTCTCCAATGTCTCTGGTGAATATAGATGCAAAAATCCTCCATAAAATACCAACAACACATTAATAGAATTATAAACTATGATCAAGTGGGTTTTATCCCAGGTATGCAAGGGTGGTTTAACATAGGAAAGTCAATAATGTAATACACCAAATGAACAGAATGAAGGGAAAAAAACACATGATCATCTCAATTGACACAGAAAAGGCATTTGACAAAATCCAACTATCATTTCTTGATTAAAAAAACACCTAGAAAAACAGGAATAGAAGGAAATTTCCTCAACATAATAAAGGTCATGCATGAAAAACACACAGCTAGCATCATACTCAATGATGAAAGACAGAAAGTCTTCTCTCTAAGATCTGGAACAAGACAAGGATGGCCACTGTCACCACTGTTATTCAACATTGTGGTGGAAGCTTTGGCCAGAGTAGTTATGAAAGAAAAATGAATAAATAAAAGGCGTCCAAATTGGAAAGAAAGAAGTAAACCTTTCACTATTTGCAGATGGCATTGTCCTGTATATATAGAAATTCCTGAAAAATCTATAAAAAAGCTGTTAGAGTTAATAAACCCATTCAGCAAAGTGGTGCTATAAAAGATCAATGTGCAAAAATCAGTAGTGTTTTTATACACTACTAATGAGCAATCTGAGGAGGAAATCAAGAAAAAATATCCATTTTCAATAACCACTAAATCAAATTTCTTGAAATAAATCTAAGATCTAAAGGAATTATACATGGAAAACTGCAAAACTTTGCTAAAAGAAATCAAAGATCTAAATAAGTGGAACAACATTCCATGTTCATGGATTGGAAGACTAAATATTGTTAAGATGTCATTTTCTACCCAAAATGATTTATAGATTTCAATACAATCCTAATCAAAATTCCAACAGTCTACTTTGTAGAAATAGAAAAGCCAATTATCAAATATATTTAGGGGAAGAAGATGTGGCTCAAGCAATTAGGTCCTGTACAGGAGGTCCAAAGTTCAATTCCCAAGGCCTCCTGGTAAAGGCAAGCTGGCCTGAGTGGAGAGCTGGCCCATGCGGAGTGCTGGTCAACACAGAGTGCTGGCCCACCGGAGAGCTAGCACAGCAAGATGATGCAACAAAAAGAAACACAGAGGAGGGATAATAAGAGATACATCAGACTAGGGAACTGAGGTGGCAAAAGAGATTGAGCAGCCTCTCTCCCACTCCGGAACGTCCCAAAATTGGTTCCCCGTGCTGCCTAAAGAGAAGACAAGCAGACACAGAACAGCACACAGCGAATGAACACAGAGAGCAGACAATGGGAGGAGGGAGGGGAATAAAAAAAATATTTATTTGTAAGGATAAGGCCCTGAATAGCCAATACCATCTTGAAAAAGAAGAATAAAGTTGGAGGACACATATTTCTTGACTTTAAAACTCATTGCAAATCTACAGTGGCCAAAACAGCATGGTTCTGGCACAAGGATAGACATATAAAACAGTGGAATTGAATTGAGAGTTTGGAAATAGACCCTTACATCTATGCCCAGTTGATTTTTGACAATGCTCCTATATCCACTCAATTGGAAAAAAATAATCCCTTCAACAAATGGTGAAAACTGAATATTCATATGCAAAAGAATGAAGGTTGTCCTCTATCTCACACCATATACAAAAATTAACTCAAAATGGATCAAAACCAAAATATAAGAAACAGGACTATAAAATGCCTAGATGAAAATATTGGGAAACATCTTCAGAATCTTGTGTTAGGCAATGGTTTCTTAGACTTTACATCCAAAGCCCAAGCAACAAAAGAAAAAATAGAGAAATGGTACCTCATCAAAATTAAGAACTTTTGTACATCAAAGGATTTTATCAAGAAATTGAAAAGATCACGTACACAATAGGAGAAAATATTAGGAAACCACATGTTTGATAAGGGTTTAATATCCAGAACATATAAAGGAATCCTACAACACAACAATAAGAAGACAAACAACCCAATTAAAATATGGCAAAAGACTTGAATAGACATTTCTCCAAAGAGGAAATACAAATGGCCAAAAAGCACATGAAAAGATGCATAACATCATTACCTATTAGCGAAGTACAAATCAAAACTATGAGATACCATTTAACACCCACTAAAATGGCTACTATTTTTAAAAATCAGAAAATTATAAGTATTGGAGAGAATTGGGAAGTGGAAACACTCATACATTGCTGCTGGGACTGTAAAATGGTACAACTTCTGTGGAAGATAGTTTGGTGGTTCCTCACAGAGTTAAGTATAGAATCACCATATGACACGGCAATCACTCTAGTAGGCATATACTCCAAAGAATTGAAAGCAGGGCCTCAAAGAGACATTTTCACACTGATGTTCATAGCAGCATTATTCACAATTGCCAAAAGATGGAAGCAACCCAAGTGTCCATAAACAATGAATGGATTAAAAAAATGTGCTATAAACATACAATGGAATATTACTTAGCATCAAAAAGGAATGAATATATATAAAAAAATAAAATAAAATAAAAAAAGGAATGAATGCCACTCACTGTACTTTTAAAATGGTTAATTTAATGTTTTGTGAATTTCACCTCAATAAAAATTGTACAGATAAGGTCAAATATAGAAAGTACATGAATTTTTATTCAAAGAAATCCAATTTTCTCTAGAATATAAAACATATATATTTTAATGTATAAATGTGAATATAAACATTGTGTTCTAAATTTTAATGAACATTTATCTATTTATTTTGTATGCAAAAATAATACCATATTCAGAGTAAAATAAAATAAAAATGGCAAATTAAAAAGAAAAAAATAAAGGAATGAAATTTTGGTTCATGTAACAACATGAATGAACCTTGAAGACACTATGTTGAGTGAAATAAGCCAGACACAAAAGGACAAATATTGTATAATATAACTGATAAGAAATAATTAGAATAATCAGACTCATAGAGTCAGAATCTAGAATATGGTTTACCTGGATGGGGGAGGGGTAGGGATTCAGGAGTTATGGGTTAAAATGTACAGAGTTTCTATTTGGGACAATGGAAAAATATTGGCAATGGATGTTAGCTCAACATTGTGAAAGTAATTATTAACACTGAATTAAATATTTGAATGCAGTTAGAAATAGAAATGTTAGGTGGTATATATGTAACTAGAATAAAAATAAAAGAATCCATGGAACTGCACAACCTAAATAGTGAACCCTACGTTAAACCATGAACTATAGTCATTAATACAATTATAAAAATGTGCTTTCATCAATTGTAAAAAATGTACCACACCAATGCAAGGTGTTAATAATAGAGTGGTATATGGGAATCCTGTATTTTATGCATGTGTTCTGTAACCCACAAGTTCTCTAATTGAAAAAAAGAAAAGAAAGGAATTTTTTTTTTTTTTTACTTTCAAGAAAAGTGATTTACAGGAGAGGGTTGTGAGAGAAAAAAGGAACCCCTCTTTACCAAAAAAAGAGGAAAACCTTGCCTGAGACAGCATTGTGACATTGCCAATGTGATAGGGTTGTGAAATACTTAGTGTATGTTTTAGTAGTGATGTCTGAAAGTACTGATTACTGTACTGATGCCTTGCTATCATGCATCTTTATTTCCAGATCTATTTCCTTATAATTGCTAATGAAAACGGGCAATGGGCAGAAAAGTGGGTAGGTCCCAGTTCAATTTTTCTGTTGTTTTCATTGATAGATGGTTTCTTCTGAAACTCTCTAAAGAATTCACTTCCACTTTCAAGAATGAAAATACAATTCTGTCTTTCCCTAATTATATAAATATACTATATTTGTTAAGATTATTTAGCCTTTGCCCTACAAGCTATCAATTTCTTTATTTTTCCAACCCTAGGTTTCCATTAAAACCAGTTTCTGACAAGAATGTGCATTTTGCAAATAATCAACTGGCTAAATCACAGTAATTGAGGAAAATCAAGACAAGCCTAATAGTAACCAAGCTTGAAATAGGACTTTAAAATAAAAATAGAATATGTGACTCAGAATACAGTACTAGTTCTTCATCTTACAGATGTTCCCAACCATTAGAGTCAGCGTGGGCTATGACACTGGCAAGTGTGGGCTGGATGGGTAAAAATTTGGAAAGAATGATAGGCTTTACATATATATATATATTGTCTTCTGGACAATTACCTCACATTACTTCATGTTTAAGGAGTATACAGAAAACTTTGCCTACTCATTTCTAATTTGCCTTGATATCAATCTTTCAGTGAACCTTAAATTAGTAGACAATGGCCTGTCTCTTCTAATGGCATTTTAGGTTTAAAAAGCACTTCTTAGGAAATAATGTCTGGTTTTAGTCCCATGCTATTTGCATGTGGTGAACCTTATGAAATAAAATTCACCAGTGATTTCTGCCATGACATGTCATGCACAGAACCAATCTGCCAGAAAAGTCAGAAAAGACCATGGCAGGGACAGGACAGAAATGCTGATATTTATATCCCACCTACTCAGAAGACCAATTGGGAAACTCCATATGGACTCCAGTTTGCCTCTAGCCCACAGAAATGATTTTTTTTTAGGTGGCTTAAATTAAGAATTTGAGGATAAGTATAAAACTTTGCAGATATTTATTTTCATAATTCTGGGCAGCTTGTTTTCATATAGTTCTTCTCATACATTCAATTCTCTTTTCGTTGACATATTGGGCAAAGGAAATTTGTTCTTAGAAAGCCTGTAGGAAGAAAGGGCCAGGTATTATAAGAAACAAATAAAAGAACATTGCCAAATAGCTCTAATGTGCATTAATGAGAGAAAGGCTGTCTGGATCTATGTAAGACAACAAAAGAAGGTAGCCTACATAGACGTCGTTTGGCCTATTTGAATTATCTTCCTCTCACTTCTCAGCTTGGCCAAATGACAGGTGGTACAAGCCCAGTTCCCCAGTAAGTTCCTGTAAACAAAACTACTTATTTATAGCTATCTTCTCTGTACTGTTTTCAGGAGCTCAGTCAGACTGCAACTCAGAGCCACATATCAACTGCAAAGAAAAATAAAGACATTATATATCCACTCTTCAAAAGTTTGCTTTAAAACTGGAACTAGGCAATCTGATTTTCTATTGTATTAGGAGAACCCTCAGAATCATTATTTGAGACCTGGTTTAAAGAAACGTAGAAATAAGCCCATGAGTCTCTGCTTTGGAACAAAAAGAAAATTGGGCTGACATCATGGAAATCTGCCAGCAGACCTAAGCAAAATTTGATGCATCTACTTCTCCTTTCTATTCTTTTTTATTTCTGCTGGGCATTCATGGGAATCAGCTTTGATGGGGGAATCACTGAGCCTCAGTGTATAGATGTATCATAAAGCAGAGAAATGAGGTGATTGAAATATTGAAACACTCCAAAAAAACTTTTGTCTAATTTAGCTATATAACTAAGGCAAAGAAAAATAATAATAATAATTCCAATAAAATTTCCTTCCTTTTAAAAACGTATTTTTTCAATGTACTTTCATAAGCATTAATGTAGCCTAATTAATTCTATTATTCTCCTACAATATGTATAGATTAACTCTGAATATATTTAATAAGGTAAATTCTTCAGATATTTTAATCTAGAATTCAGTTACATATAGAAAATAGGAGGAATAGAAATATCTTCATGGAAAGATGAACATGGCAGTTTTTAATGTTGTAAAGTCTAAACAAAATCACTTCGTGCATTCTTCAATTTTCATTAAGCAACTGTCAAATTCAAGGCATCCTGTTAGTTCTGAGGTGAATAAAATTGCAAAAGTTTATAGGCATAATCTTACTCTTCAGGAACTAAATTTCACCAAAGAGATAAAATGTAAGTTCCATTAGAGCAGAGATATTATACCTTTGTTCTTTGCTGGCACACAAAAGGTACTTGGTAAATATTTATTGAATGAGTGCATAAAACAGAAAATCAAATAATTCAAATGTAATGTATGCTATAAGTCCCAAACATTATTAAATGCTAAGGGATTGTAGAGGAAGGAGGAGTCACTTTTAGCTGAATTATGAACTGCAGATAAGGATTCAAATTGGAAAATAGTACAAAATGGGGGAATAGTTTGGTAGGCAGAAATAAGAGAAGGATGTTCCAGGCAAAGAGAATAAAAAGAACAAGTACAGATGGGGGCAGGGGTAGAATGCAGGGTACAAATGAGTGGCAAATAGATGAATCCATTTTCAGTAGGTGAGGGAGTAGAAAGAGAAAATGGATTGGAGCCAGATTGCAAAGGCCTTTGTTGTTATACTGAGGACTTCAGAATTTATTCTGTGGGCCACTGGTACACTGGTCTCCAAATTTGTATTATTATGTTTTTCTATCACTAACTTTTTTGAACATTCACCACAATAGATGTATATATATTTATATTTTTATACATTATATCCTTCATATTATATATAAGCATATATACACATACATACATATAAACACATATTGTGAGTAGATATTTTAAAGTCATGTTGCTCCTATACTTCTGTAGCTGTTTGGCATTGTTTATGAATTATAAAAATAATTCTTGGGTTATGTTTGTAAACTGCTCTGACAGAGGTATCACTTTTAAATGATTAAATTATGATTAAGACTTTGATTGGACCACGTCAGTAGGGCATTGAGTCCCTGCCCATGAAGGAGGCTCACAGAGAAAAGACATGGCAAAGGACAGAGTTAGGAGTTTTAAATGCTGGAGCCCAGGAAGTAAGGACACAGAGGAGCAGAGAGAAGGCTCAATTAGAAACAGCAGAAGCCCCAGGAAGAGAGACAAACCTTTCACCTGATAGTCTACAGCTGACTTTGTAGAGAAAGCAGAGCAGCTGAGCCCAGAAAGAAATGAACCCCGGGAAGAGAGGAACCCAGGAAACCAACCCTTATAGACGTGGCAGCCATTTTGCTCCAAAATGTGGTGACAGACTTTGGTGAGGGAAGTAACTTATGCTTTATGGCCTGGTAACTGTAAGCTTCTACCTCAAATAAATACCTTTTATAAAAAACAACCAATTTCTGGTATTTTGCATCAGCACCCCTTTGACTGACTAATACAACTTCTTCACAACACTTATAACAAATGTAATTCATTCTTTTTGTACATATCTGTTAATATATGTTATCTGTATTCCCTGCTAAACTGTAATCTCTGTGAGATCAGGAAACTTGTTCTTGTTCTCTCTCTATTCCAGGTGCCTCATGTGTTATTTAGAAGATAGTAGGTGCTCATTTAATTATACTTTAAAAAACACTGCTATTTTATTACCACTATAAACACCTTTTTGAGTTTCCTAAAATGTTATAGCATTATAATAATATTAAAATATGCCATGCTTTTTGAAAATTTTCATCTTATATATTATGGTACATTAATTCAGAGTTTTAGTTCTAAGTTTAGTTTAATTTGATATTTGGTTTTAATAGTTGCCATGGATAGTAAAGAAACTATACGACAATAAATAGGACAAAATAGAAGAAGTGCATCGATGGTGCTTACTAAATCCTGAACCTCCTATTACTTCCCAAACCCCAGACTTTTTTGTTGAAATTTAATAAATAAATTTCCATCCCCTCTAAAGTAAATCAGTTAAACATACAAAATAGTCAAGAGGCATGAAGTTTTACACTTTCATAACAAATGGGTTCAAAATCTCCTGGCAATTTTCATTTGGAAAAATGTTACACTATGTTAGAAAACAATACTTCCAAATATTTAAGGGTGCAAATTTGAGACTTTTTTTGGTACATGACACACAAATACATTTCAGCATTGAAATCACTCAACAATAAAATCTCTTAAAAATATATTTTCAAAATCATCTCCATAGCTCAGACTTCTTTCAAAAATTCATTATTTGAAAGGCCTCTTTTCCTTGTAGAGATAGATTAAATGCATTTTTTTCAGAGATAGCAAATAGTTAGCATACTCTTTATAGCCACTTATGCTCACAGCGGTGGCCAGCAATTTGAAATGCATGTTTGTTTGTTTTTCAATAAAAGAAGAATGTATAATTTATCCCAAGTTCAACAATTCTTCTAAATATTTTGTAAAAAGATAGCCAGTGAACCTCATAGAGTATAAAATGTCTTGATTTGTTTTTTCATGACTCATTACATGGTGCTATAATTGTTCTACCACCTAGAATAAACTAATTGCAAGCACAGTTACTGGGATCCTATAAAGTACAATTCATTTCAATATTCTGAAAGCCCACAAACAAGTGATGCTATCACAGTGAATCCTTTCATGTTATAGAACTTCCATACTTCTCCCCAAACTTTTCCTCTGCTCTATGTGTCAAGTGACCATCTGGCAGGTGGAAAAAATGAGCAAGCCAGTGTCAACACACTCACCCTTCAGTAAAGCTTATTTCCTGGGTTTTTTTAATGAAAATATATAGAGAAGTCAAAAAATTTTGTACTTTACCCCTATGGATCATCTTGCACATGTCCTAAGTCTCATTCATCCCACTCCAGAGATAACAGCTATAGATAATGAGGAACCATGGAAGATTTTGAGAAATGGTGTGTCGTGATAAACATGGATTAGAGGGAAGACCTACTAGAGGCAGAAAGAATCATTTGCAAGCTATAGTATTAGTATGGCATAGGACAATAAGTACTTGGTGTGGCACAAGAGAGTGGGATTAAGCATAATATATTTTCTCTTATTTTCTGAACTGCCTATAATTCTGATATATTATGATTTTTAAATTCTCAACAACAAATTTTTTTTTCTATTTGGTGACTTGGAAAAGTCTATTTTCTGTTAGTTTAAGGAATGTCACTGCTTTTATTTTCTACTAATTATTTACTATAACATGATATGCTCTTTCAATTGCACATATTATTTTTAGTTTTAGAAAGTTTTGATCTATTATACCCAGTATCGCCCCCCCCCCCCCCCCCAATTGTATTTGTCCTGTATTTTTCTTTGAGGAATTCTGTTATTTGATTTAATTGGCTGGATTTCTATGGTTTTTTGTTCTTTGTCTACTACATTCTATAGAGCCTTCTTTCTGCCTGGAAAACTCCCTTCATCTCCCAAACTTATGTAAACCCCACCCACCCTAGAAAACCATTATTTAACCTTCAATTTTCAAATTAAATGTCACTTTTTCAATGAAAGACTTCCCCAAATTTAGAGTGCTTTATATTCTTCTATTACATGCTTTTGCACTTCTTCAGAGCATTTATCATAAAAGTAATTAAAAATGTGATTAATATATAAATATATGAAATAATATATTAAATGTATTATATAATAATATGACATATTACAATATATAGTTTCTTAATATATGTCATCTGTATCCCCTGCTGAATTGTAAACTCCATGAGAGCAGGAAACTTGTCTTTCTTGTTCTTTCTATATTGCAAGTACCTAGTGTGGTAATTGGCAGATAGAAGATGCTCATTAAATATTTGTTTTATGAAGGAATAAACTGAGCAATTGATTGATTGATCACATCTGTTTTGAAGTGAGAATACACTAATGCTGGAACCATCAAATGTCCTTCATATTGCCCATGAGAGGCTAACCATCTATCACTTTCTTAAAAACATAAACCGTCAGTCTTGAAATTATCACACAGCAGATTCCATATTAAACAATAGAAGAAACAAGACAACTCAATCTTGTAGTGTAAAATTGAGACTCTCTCAATATATTTCCTTTTTCTATAAACTGAAGAAACTGTTGTTCTACCTTAGGACATTATTTTTTCAGAGGATGGATTAGCAAAAGAATATCAAATTAGATTTGTAATTTCTTCATCTAAAGAAACTTTCTCAGAGTGGGTTCCTTGGAGCCCAGAAGTCTCCAGTAAGATTGTTAGTGATTTTTATAGCCTTAGGTTTGGAGAAGGAAAGCCAAATGGGGAGACCCAGGTCTGCTGCTTCAACCAGCCATCTCCAATTTTTGCTCCTAATATAGGTATTTTTATAAGATGCTGTTTGTAAAAAGAAATATTCAGGCAACTAAAATAACAGTTTTAAAACTATTGATCTAAAATTGTTGAAATCCAATAGACCCAGTTCATAACTCTGAATTTCACAAATTGGTTTGTTCATATTATAGCGCATGTCTATGCTTCAATATTGTCATGTGCTTATTCTTCAATCTGTAGAATTGCTGCTGAATCCAGAGTAAAAATAAATAAAACTAACATCTAATCAAAGACTACCTTTATCCTCAATAGTTTGTGTTATTGATTCTTTGTTTACCTGCCAAGATCTATATCCTCCCTTTTCTTTTCTATATATCACTCTGATACCCTTGTTAGTTGACTTCTGGTTTGGGTCAGCTAATGAGAAGAACTGGAGGGAGATTAGAATGAGGAAGGAAAAAGTGAACTCTATCTGTAGCTGCATCCCTCCATGGATCCCATGGGCAGACCATTCTTGTCAGTTCCACTTCTCAGTGGGCTCTAATATTATTTCATTCTGTTTTTCTTCAGCCCCAGAGTAGTAAGAACTTCCCACTGTTGCTAGTCTCTGAAGGTCTTGCCATCCTTCATATGTTTCTTTGCTTTTCTCATACCTCTAAAACTAATCCTTTATCTCTTTATTTGAACCATGTTGAATTCTGTTTTCTACCATGACTCTCACTGTTACAAGGGTTAAGCCTATTAAAATAACAAGACCTAAAATACAGAAAATAAAAATTAAGCTTAGTAAAATATTTTAATATTGGCTCTTTCTTGTTTACCATGTTTACAATATATCATGCCATAAAAATTTTTCCTCCAAAACAGTGACCACCCTATTCTTATAGACTCTCAGTAAATAAGAACTACAGTGAACGTGACTGTCACACTTGTCAATGAATGTCCATGAAAGTTCTTACTGCATTGAAAAAGAAGGTTTAGAACTCCTCCATTATAGACTACATGCAAGCCAGAAGGCTACAAGTCCATATAGTTAACTTCACAAAGCAAAGGAAGATGAGAGAAATGTCCCTGAAATAGTGCAATCAGCAACATTTATGCACGGGTACATGGGCACATCTTCTACACAAGAGCAGAATATGTTATTCTCAGAGGGTCAAGAGATGCATCAAAAACAATAACAAGATGTTTTCATCCAGGTGTAGGTGTCAGTTACCACCTGGATTTCAGTGAAAAGTATAGCTGGCATGTACCTATATAACTCTAACTAGCATTTACTCTTTAAAAATGTTATCTCTAGAAACGCTGAGGGAAAAAATTATGACATGAATATGAAGAAACTTTAACAAGACTAAATAAATAAAGAACATTGCTGTATGGTTTGAACATATTCTTGAAAAGAGATCATATAGAGAGAGTTTCTTTGAAACTTTGAGAGATTCTTTGAAAATGTTGACTAGTTATTTTTATATATCCATTAAAAAAAAAAAACTTAACATGCTTCTTTAATAATGAATAAAGGGAAAATTTTTGTGATGAGTTTTTTTTAACAAATCAATTTAATTGACACATATTGATAAAGCATAAATCCATCTAAAATGTACAATCAGTGGTATTTGATAAAATTGCATAGTTGTACATTCACTTTCATCATTATTACAGCATCTTAATTATTCCAATAATAATAATAAACAAAAAAAAAAATCATCACCTCTCAATCTCTCTATGCTTCCCCTACCCTATATAGCTGCTATTCTGTTTCTGTCTTGCTAGTTTATTTGTATTTAAATTTTGTAAAAATAATTTTCTATATACAATATTACCCATATTTATAATTTATATGAGGTTTCACTATGTTATACAGGCCCATGTTACTTTTTTTTTAGCTTTCCTTTTAGGAATATAGTTACCTTTCAACCACTGTCATATCCATATACTAGCACTGCTATTTATGAACACTGATGTGCTTTCACCATTTCTATTCATTCCCAAAGATTTATAAACAATATTTTTACCAATTCTGCACAGATTAACCTTCATTTTCCATTTTCTACCTTTGTTCTATTTTCTGGTGACCTATATTCTAATTCTTAACTCCATGAGTTTACACAATATATTTAGTTCATAATAGCACAACCATACAGTATTTGTCCTTTTGTGTATGGCTTGCTTCATTCACATAATGTCCTCCAGTTTCATCCATGTTGTCATATGCTTCACGACTTCATTTCTTAGTACAGCTGCATAATATTCCATTGTTTGTATATACCACAATTTGTTTAGCCATTCATCAGTTGATGGATACCTGGGTTATTTCCATCTTTTAGCAATTGTGAATAACGCTGCTATGAACATCAGGATGCAAATGTCTGTTTGTGTCACTGGTCTCAGTTCTTCTGGGTATATTCGTAGCTATGGTGTCACTGGGTCACATGGCAACTCTATATTCAGCTTCCTTAGAAACTGCCAAACAGTCCTCCACAGTGGCTGTACCATTCTACATTCCCACCAACAGTGAATAAGTATTCCTATCACTCCACATCCTCTCTAACACTTGTAGTTTTCTGACTTTTTAATAGTGGCCATTGTAATAGGTATGAAATTATATCTCATTGTAGTTTTGATTTGCATTTCCCTAACCACTAGTGATGTTGACATTTTTTCATGTGTTTTTTCGTCATTTGTACTTCGTTTTTAGACAATTGTCTGTTCAAGTTTTTTGTACATTTTTTAATCATGTAGTTTGTCTTTTTATTGTTGAGTTGTAGTATTTTTTTAATACATCATGGACATCAAACCTTTATCAGATGAGTGATTTCCAAATATTTTCTCCCATTGAGTCAGCTGCTCTTTCATCCTTTTAACAAAGTCCTTTGAGGTATAAAAGTGTTTAATTTTTAAGAGGTCCCATTTATCTTTTTTTTTCCCCCTTTTGTTGTTCATGCTTGGGATGTAAGGTTTAAGAGACAACTGCCTACCACAAGATTTTGAAGATATTTTCCTACATTTTCTTCAAGGAGTTTTACTGTTGTCACTTTTATATTTAGGTCCTCAATCCATTTTGAGTTAATATTTATATAAGGTATGAGATAGGGATCCCTTTTCTTTCTTTTGGATATGGCTATCCAGTTCTCCCAGCACCATTTATTGAATAGACTGTTCTGGCCCAGCTGGGAGGTCTTGACAGGCTTGTCAAAAATCACTTCACCGTAGATGTGAGAGGGTCTGTTTCTGAGTTCTCAGTACAGTGCCATTGGTCAACTGGAATTGTATGCCAGTACCATGCTGCTTTTACCACTGTAACTAAGTAATATGCTTTAAAGTCAGGAAGTGAGAGTCCTCCAACTTCTTTATTCTTTTTAAAGACATTTTTTTGGCTGTTTGGGACCCCATACCCTTCCAAATAAATTTGATAATTGGCTTTTGCATTTCTGAAAAAAAGGCTGTTGGGATTTTTATTGGGAATGCACTGAATCTGTAAATCAGTTTGGGTAGATTTGACATCCTAACAATATTTAGTCTTCCAGTCCTTGAACATGGAATGTCCTTCCATGTTTATATAACTCTTCTTTGGTTCCTTTTAGCAATGTTTTGTAGTTTTATGAATACAGGTCCTTTATGTCCTTGGTTAACTTTACTCTTAAATATTTGATTCTTTTAGTCGCTATTATAAATGGAATTTTTCCCCTGATTTCCTCCTCAGATTGCTCATCAGTAGTGTGTAGAAACGCTGTTGATTTTTGCATATTAATCTTGTATCCCACCAATTTGCTGAACTCTTCTATTAGTTCTGGTAGTTTTTTTGTGGATTTTTCAAGATTTTCTAGATATAGGATCATATCATCAGCGAATAGTGAAAGTTTTACTTCTTTTTCTATTTGGGTGCCTTTTATTTCTTTATTTCTTTCTTTTCTTTTCTTTTCTTTTTTTTTTTTTAATTGCTCTAGCTAGAACTTCTAGTACAATATTGAATAACAGTGGGGAGAATGGGCATCTTTTTTTTTTCCCAATCTCAGTGGGAAGGTGTCAGTCTTTCACAATTAAACACAATGTTAGTTATGGGTTTTTTATATATGCACTTTACCATATTGAGAAAGCTTCCTTCTATTCATATCTTGCAAAATATTTTTATCAAGAAAGCTTGCTGTAATTGTGGTATATACATACAATGGAATATTACTTAGCTGTAAGAAGGGATGCAGTATTTACACATGGGACAACATGGATGATCCTTAAAGTCCATATGCTGAGTGAAGTAAGCCAGGCACTGAAGAACAAATATTACATGATCTCACTGATATGACTTAAGCAAATTGAGCAGACTTACAGAGCTAGAGTCTAGAAGATAGGTTATCAGGAGACAGAAAGGGAGTAGAGATTGGTGAGCTGATGCTGAATATGGGCAAAATCTATAATAAGTTGGAAGGAGTGGTTGGGCAGTAGATGAGGGTGATAGTGGTGCAGTGATGTGATTGGGTTTGATAGTGCTGGAATGTGAGGGGGAATAGGGTGGGGGGTGGGTTGGACTATCCAAGGAAATGGGAGAAAAGTTGGAGGAAGGAGCAGGTGAACTCTGGGGATTTGTAGGTCTGTGGTTAAAACTACAATTGTGGGAATGTTCTTCTGTCAAATATGGCAGAGGAAGGCTACTGGTGTAGGGTGTCAGGGGTGGGGGGATATGCAGGATAGAATGCACCTGTGGTGTGCATCTATGGAATATGCAAGTGTTCATCTTGTCATAGTGTGTTATCTCAGTGGATGGAGACCCACAAAATAAACAACAGAATATTAAACTCCCATCCTGAAGAGTCCTGCTATGTTCTCAATTAGAGAGGTAAGAATCTCTCAAGAACATAGGCAGTGCCTAATAAAAAAAAGACATGTATGTCAAGCCCTCAATATTATTGTATGTAGCTCTGAACCTTATTCTTCAAAATTGAAACTCAGTGCTTACCACAGATTCCGAGAGGAGGGGAAGGAAAGAATAGAATAGATGGAACATAGGACATTGGAATTGTTCTGTCACATGAGGATTTTTCCCAGTTCCAACCAAGAATCTTACAATGATGGATACAAGACATTTAAAATTTTGTCAAAACCTACTAAAGTGTATGGTGCAAAATGTAATACATAATGTAAACCATTAACCATGGTTAGTAGCAATACTTCAATATATGTACATCAATTGTAACAAATGTACCATACACATGTAAAATGTTATTAATAGGGGAGAGGGGGGAGGAGGAGAGGGGAAGGGTGTTGGGTATATGGGAATCCCCTATATTTTCTATGTGACTTTTCTGTAACCTAAAGCTTCTTTGAAGATAAAGTGAGAAAAATAAGATACTGAGGGAACATACAGAAAAAATTGTCACTGTACATAAAAGATAATGATCTTACAGTGATGAAAGAAACATTGAAAAAAATTTTATTGTACTGTTTTTTGTTTTTGTTTTTGTTTTGGTGGGGATGAGTAGGCAAAGGAGTAAGAGTTCATTAAGAAACAAGAAAAGGGATAATTACACAATCAAAGGCATGGATTGTAAGCATGCTGCAGAGTGAGATGCATATGTGGAGCTCCGGGTTAAGCCTTTTAAGACCTTTCCTCTTCCCCCTTCCTAATGTTGGGGAGGAGCCCCAGCGGTTTGTTGTTTTGATTGGCTGCTTTATGATCCCCACCTGTTAGCTCTCAGGGGCCAATGGTGAGATCTTTTGTTTGAAGTATCTGGGGCTTCCTCTTGACCCCAGAGAGAGTTCTAAATTGTACCTCATGGCCAGGGTCTAAGTGGAGTATTTATGACTTTCTTAGTAGCAGGGGTCTCACGGCCGTGTTCTCTGCTGACTATTTTCTCTGCCGGGTCCCAGCCACCTTCCCTCTTTCCCTATACTAACTCCACCTTCAGAGACTTTGCACCTTTATTCTTAAGGGGGAACTGACAGGTGATAGTCATTCTTCTATAGCTGCTTCCCTCTGGTTAAGGGGAGTAGGCATTGACTGACAGAGTATAAAACCCTCTTGCTATTCTATTGAGGTTGAGGGAAAACAGATCCAGCACCATGGTTGGAACTGGATGAAATCCCCATGAGATTAATATCTTGTTCTGGAAGGTGTTGATTCTGGAAGAAATAAATTTAGTTAGAATTTAAGATACCTTGTCCTAATAAAATGATAAGATGGTAGTGAGAAGGCCCAAAAAGGGACCATGGTAGCAAGAAAGGCCAAGTGCCTTCAGAGGCTGCATCCTCCCAAAGTTGATGAGAAACAGCATTCTTCCTTGAGTTCTTTTATGCTTTTGATTAACTCTAGGGAGAGATTGTGGTAGACTTGCTAGGTTTGGTATAAACTGCCAACTCCATTTCCCATGGTAATGGTTATACCTAAGACAGCTAGGAAAGGTATGAGGAGAGGAATTGCCCTAGACATAAACTGACAAAGATAGGCAACAACAAAACAAGCATATGGCAAGCAAAATAAAGACCATACTTAAGAGAGCCATTTCTTTATCTTATAGACATGTGCATTAACTACTTAGAAAATAAATTAAGTTTACCAAGAATTTTAACATGTTCAGTATCATTCTGCTTATGATCAAGAATAGAAGAGATATTATCATATTCATCAGTTAAGTTATATAGGTACAGTACTGATCAATGCCTAAGTTCCTCTTTGAGCTGCAGTTACCTATTTTAATTTTTTAATTTTTAATTTTTGCATTTTATGTGTTATTATTACTTTATTTTCTTATTATTTATATTTGTTTTTTATTTTATTTTATTTTTGGGGAGATTTTGGATCACAAAAGGGTCACATTGTGGGAAGAGAGAATCACTGGAGTGGGGTGTTGGTGATGAGGGGATGTGTGGGAAGGGGTGGACCTGGGGCATGCTTCTATAGCATATGAATATGTACAAGTGGTCATGGGGCATTGTCTTGTGGGTAGAGACCCACACAATAACCAAAGAATATTGAATTCCCATCCTGAAATCCTGCTACATTCTCTAAAGCAACAAGAATCCCCTGAGTACATGACCAGCGAAGGAGGACAGACCATTATGCTAGGCCCTTGATATTGATGGTTGGGTTGTACTTATGAACATTTTCTTGAGAAATTGCCTAGTATTATATACTGCCTAAGAGTTACCTCCTGAAAGCCTCTTTGTTGCTCTAATGTGGCCTCTATCTTAGCCAAATGGGATATAAATGCACTACCTCCCTCCCAACATGGACATGACTTCCGAGGACAAGCCTCCCTGGCACTGTGGATTATTACCAAGCACCAACTTGTAATGTGTTTGGAAAAAGACCTTGAACAAAAGAGGGAAATATTAAACACAAATGAGTTTCTATGGATAATAGATTTCGAAGTGAGTAGGGAGGTCATTCCAGAGGTTATGCTTATGCAAGTCTCAGCAGGATCTCATTGACTGCCACAGCAAACAGTGCCTAAAATAGCAGGGCTCCTGAGGGCTCTAGAGATATCCAGAACTATAATTCAGGGCAGACAGCTCAGGAATTCAGCACACTGTCAGTGGGCCTTACTTTGGAATATGTGCTCCCCAATGTAATAGTTAGACTCATTTACAATTTTTCCTAAACATGACTCTTCTGCCCCTTTTATTTGAACCTATGATTAGCACTACACTCATTAAATATATGTTCCAGAGACTTAAATCTTCAGTCTGTATCTGTTTATATGCTGGTTGAGCCCTGATTCTCAGCAAGAGTTGCAACACCTACTTTCCAGTTCATTGGACTTGCCCAGGACAACTAACAAAAGGACGATGATGGACAATGCCCATCCCAAAAAACCACAAGGTATCTACAACTACAGGCAAGAATCCCATCCATCTGCTCCATGGGATCTAAGCCCCCTCTCAATCAGAAACAGAGTGAACATCACCATGTCAAAATCCCCAATTCTGAGGAATGAACAAACATAAGGAGGGGATGCAACTATGGACTTAAGTAGGCTTATGATTATTCTAGCAATGGAAGAACTTATATCATTAATATAAAGGCAGTGGCCACCAGAGGTTCTGAGGGTAGAGAGGGAGGAATAGATGTAATATGGGTACTTTGGGGACATTGGAATTGTCCTGCATGACATTGCAATGACGAATACTGTCCATTATACATTTTGTCAAAACCTATAAAATTGTATAGTGCAAAGTGTAAGCTATAAAGTAAACTATAGACCATGATGAGTAGCAATGCTTCAATATCGGTACATCAATTGTAACAGATGTACCACACTAATGAAAGATGATGTTAATGGGGGAAAGTGTAAGGGGGAGAGGGGGTATATGGGAATCCCCTATACTTTTTATGTAGCATTTATGTAATCTAAAGCTTCTTTAAAAATAAAAAATTAACTCAAAAACAAAAGATACTGTATTTTGCCAAGTGTCTTTTCTGCATCAATTGAAAGGATCATGTTATTTTTCTTCCTCAATTTATTAATATGGTTTATTACACCAATTGATAGCCTTATGTTCAGTCATCTTGCATACCTGGGGTAAAGCCCACTGTATTGTGCTGTATCATTCTTTTAATGTGCTTTTGGATTCAGTTTGCCAGTATTTTGTTGAGGATTTTTGCATCCATATTCATTAATAATATTGGTCTATAGGTTTCTTTTCCATAGTGTCTTTATCTGCTTTTGGTATTAGGATGATGTTGGCTTCATAGAATGAGTTCAGTTGCATTCTTCCTATATGGTTTTTTGGAAGATCTTGAGCAAGATTGATATTAGAGCATCTCTGAATAATTAGTAGAATTCAACTGTGAAGCCATCTGGTCCCAGCTTTTCATCTTTGGGAGATTTTTGATGACTGTTTCAACCCCTTTACTTGTGTTTGGTTTATTGAGGTTTTCTATTTCTTTTAGGATCAGTGTAAGTTGTTCATGTGTTTCTAGGGATTTGTCCATCTCATCTACATTGTCTAGTTTTTTGGCATACAGTTGTTTATGGTATCCTCTTATGATCTCTCTTGTTTCTGCAGGATCAGTGGTAATGTCACCATTTTCATTTTTTATTTTATTTATTTGCATCTGCTCTCTTTTTTTTCTTTGTCAATCTAGCTAAGGTTTGTCGATTTTATTGATCTCAAAGAACCAACTTTTGGTTTTGTTGATTCTCTATATTGTTTTTTTGTTGTTGTTGTTTCCAATTTCATTCATTTTTGCTCTGATCTTTAATATTTCTTTCTTTCAGCTTGGAATGGAATTAGTTTGCTGCTCTTTTTCTAGTTCCTTCAGGTGTGTGGTTAGATCTTCAATTTTAGCTATTTTCTCTTTTGTAGTGTAAGCAATGAGGGCTATAAATTTCTCTTTCAACACTGCCAATGTGGTGTCCCATAGGTTTTGCTATGCTGTGTTCTCATTTTCATTTATCTCAAGATACTTACTGAATTCTCTTGCAATTTCTTCTTTGACCCACTGATTGTTTAAGCATGTGTTGTTTAATCTCCATATATTTATGAATTTTCCTTTTCCATCCATTACTGATTTCCCACTTCATTCAATTGAGATCAGAGTAAGGGTTTGCATAATTTCAATATTTTTAAATTTATTGAGACTTGTCTTGTGACCCTACATATGGTCTATCCTGGAGAAGTATCCATGAGTGCTTGAAAAGTATGTATACCTTGCTGTTTGGGGGTATAATGCTCTATAAATGTCTGTTAGGTCTAGGACATTTATCATACTATTCAAGCTCTCTGTTTCTTTATTTATTATCTGTATAGATGTTCTATCCACTACTGAGAGTGGTGTATTGAAGTCTCCAACTATTATTTTAGAGACATCTATTTTTCCCTTCAATTTTGCCAGTATTAGCCTCATGTATCTTGGGGCACCCAGGTAAGGTGCATAAATATTTATTATAGCCATTTCTTCTTGTTGAATTGCCCCTTTTACTAATATAAAATGACCTTCTTCTTCCCTTATAACAGTTTTACATTTAAAATCTATTTTGTCCAATATTAGTATCACTACTGCAGCCTTTGTTTGGTTACAATTTGCATGGAATAACTTTTTCCAACCTTTCACTTTCAACCTGGTTGTGTTCTTATGTCTAAGAGGAGTCTCTTGTAGACACTATATAGATGGCTCACTTTTTTTATCCATTCTATCAGTCAATGTCTTTTGATTAACATTCAATGCTATTCCTGTAAAGACATTACTTACTTCTTCCACTTTGTCCTTTGGCTTTCTATTGTCATATAATACTATTGTTTATCTTTTTACTCTTTAATTTACCCTTCCTAATAATCTTCATTTCTACTTTCTTCTCCAAGTCTCTCACCCTTGTTTTTTGTTTTTTGTTTTTTCCTTTCAGGCTGCAGCACTCCCTTTAGTACCCCTTGTAATTCTGGTCTTTTGGTAATAGACTTTCTGTTTTTGTTTGTCTGTGAAGACTTTAAAGTCACCCTCACTTTTAAAGGACAGTTTTGCTGGATACAGAATTCTTGGCTGGCAGTTTTTCTCTTTCTGTACCTTAAATACATCATACCACTTTCTTCTTGTCTCCATGGTTTCTGATGAGAGGTCAGCACTTACTCTTATTGAGGTTCCCTTGTATGTGATGCTTTTCTTTTCTTTTGCTGCTTACAGAATCCTCTTTTTATCTCTGATATTTGCCATTCTGAATAGTAGGTATCTTGGAGTAGGTGTATTTGGATTTATTCTGTTTGAGGTGTGTTGTCCTTCTAGTATATTGATATTTATGTCTTTCATAAGGGCTGGGAAGTTTTTGAACATTATTTCCTCAAATATCTTTCTGCCCCTTTTCCATTCTCTTCATCTTCTGGGTCACTGATAATGCATATATTTGTACAGTTCACATTGTCATTCAATTCTGCAAGACCCTGTTCCATTTTTTGTATTCTCTTCTCTTTCTGTTCTGTCTTTTCCAGTTCAGATATTCTGTCCCCGATATCACAAATTCTGTCTTTGAGCAATTCAATATTTTGTTAAGTGCCTCTAATGTATTTTTAATCTCATCCATCATGCTTTCATTACCATAAGCTCTGTTACTTTTCTCTGCAGGCTTTCAAACTATTCCTTATGCTCACCCAGTGTCTTCCTAATATCCTTTATCTCTTTAGTCATATTTTCCTTTAATTCTTTGAATTGACTTAGGAAATTTGTTTGAACATCATTGATTAGTTGTCTTAATGCCTGCTTCTTTTCAGGATTTTTTATTTGATCCTTTGACTGGGCCATATCTTCCTGTTTCTTAGTACGGCTTGTAATATTTTGCTGATGTCTAGGCATATGAATATGTTGGTGAATTTATTCCAATGGTCAATTTCTCTCTCTTGTCTAGTTTTTTTTTTTTTTTTTTTTTTTTTTTTCCCACAACTCTTCTTTTATTTTTGATTCAACTTATTCTAGGTCTTTAAAATTGCCCAGCTTAAGTTATCAAAATTGGGCCAAGACTCACTAATGAGGGTGCAGTTTTTCTCTTGGGGGTGGGAGGTTAAGAAAGACCTGAAAGCAGTTTGTTTTGTCCTTGCAGTTTCATGGCTGGCCAGCAGATGATGCTGTCAGAGAACCATTCCAGAGAGGTGTTTCTTTCAACCTTCACTTTTCCTTGTTTCTGGTCTGGCCAGAGCCAACATTCAAAGCAAGCTCTGCTGGCCAAATTCACTAAAGTGAAGCCCTCTAACTCACCCTCCCTCTTCCTTGTAACAGTTAACAGGGAGGAAGACATCTGTTCCTCTCTCAGTTGGCTGCAGTGAGCCAGAGGTTTTATCCAAGCTTAATGCTTTGAGGGAAGGAATGGGAGGAGCCCTTCCCAGCCACCATGGGGGTTTGATAACTCACGTTTATTGTTTTGGGCTGTTTGCCTCTCTGTTCCTCGCCCTCCTGGGAGTTGCACAACACTGTCCTGGTCTTTTGACCCCTAAAGCAGGTCCCTCAGACAGGTTTTGGCTCTTTCTCTGTTGTTTTTGTGAGAGTTGAACCCTGCCTACCTATTCTGATGCCATCTTCTTAGAACTCCTGTGATGAGTTTTTAAGGAAATCTTGTTTTAAGAGAAATGTTTGGCAATCCACTCTATTGCTTAGGCATCTTAAAGGAATGTCCACAAAAAGAAAATAAATATTAAAGACAAAGATGATACTGAATATGTACTGAAAGTTAAAGAAATAATTTTAATGCAACCATTCCCGAAAATAAGAAAGTATCTATCTATCTAGATTCACCATTTATGTATATAAAGGACATCACCTTGGTTCAAAAAGTTAAAGAAAACTAGATTAGTGGATTCTCTCTGCCTTGAATTTAAAGAATCTACCACAAAGAATCCAAAATAAAACAAAAGGATCTGCCAGACAGTTTGGGGCAATTTTTGTCTCTGTCAAGTAGAATCACATTATTGAAAAAACAGACTGTGCCTGTGGTTTCTTCAGTATGCACATGAAAGATAGATGTGATTACTAGAAATTTGTGAGAAATAGAAGTTTCCAGCCCACAGTCTACACTCACCAAAGAGAAAGAGTTGGGATCAGAAGTGAACTAGCCTCCCCTGAAAATGTATGCAGAATGGACAAGACCACGTGTGAAAATGTGGGTATACTAGATGGGACACTGCTTACTCCACAGACATGAACAAATTCAGAGAAGCAGCTTGGGTGACAAAATTACATTGTAATTCATGTTTGCAATCTAAAACACTCAGAAGACTGATCAGTAAGAGAAGAGCTACAACATGAGAAAAAAAAATATTTGTCAAAAGGGAATTATAAACAGAGACAAACTCATGAGATATTGAAACCATTGTGCCATTTTGCAATTAGATACATCTAGATTATTCTCATCCTGCAGTAATTATTTTTTCTTCATCTATATGATCAGTTCATTAACTTGATCCTTTTATGTTACTTCTTAATTATGACATGCTTCCCAGGTACTTGCCATCTGACTTCCACTGTTGTCAATTAATTGAAATGCCTCAGAAAAATCTCCAAACACCTCTTTGCAATATTCAACATTATTTACCAGAACTTTCATCTTACAACTTTTCCTCCTTTGGAACTGATGACACTGTACACCCTTGCCTTCCTTCCTATCTCTCTAACTATGCTTTTTTTGGCAATTTTCCTCTGCTTATCCCCCAGATGTCAATATGCCTACAAAACAGACTTTTTAATTGGAGAGTCAGCTATAAGTTTTGAGTGTTCAGACATGAGAAGAGGAAATTTACTTAATGTCTTCAGAACTCTATCAAAAGCTCAAATTATCATTGGAGATGGCTGTTAGGTTTTCTTAGATCAGGAAAAATAAAACTTCCCTTATAAATATTCTTATTTAGTAACAGTTCTGTTGGTTTTATTGTGGATTATATGTGTGTATACACAAAAACAGTGATGTATAGACTCTTGGACATAACAGCCAAAGCTTTTCAACTCAGAAATCCTCTATGATACATATATTCATTGTAAAAAGATTAAACGCTAACATAAGAATTTATTAATTATGATAAGGATAGCATTTACTCTCTAAGATCTTTCAATTCCTTAGCTAAGAAATAGTTAAGCAGCAATGCAAGGTTAGTGATAGCTTATGATTATAGCATCAGGAGAAATTTCACCTAATACAGCAAATAAATTACCATTAATAAGAAACTTTTCTCAGTTCATAGACTATCCTTGCAAGATTTGTTGTGTAGTTTTCATGGGACACATAGAAATTGGTTATCATTGTTTTTTTCTACGCCTAGAGAGAGCACAAAATGTTGTTCTAAATTACTTTTTCTACCAAGCATAGCTGTCATCAACACACTTATTTATGTGGTTTGAAAGGAATTAGGAACACTGATCCTGTTTCCCCTACTCTTCACCCTGTAAGCTCCTTGTAACTCTACTTCCTTTCTATCCTTGCGAGTTCTAATTCCCGAGTGACCCCAGGGAGTATATGCTATTATATGAAATGATATATTATGAATAGAAGAAACCTATTGATCATGAAGACATGAATCCCTGAGAAATTCAGAGATTTCTAAGTTCAGACAGGGAATGAGAGAGCTGATCAGAGCATCACATCCTGACTGCCATTGGGTTCAGAGAAACTGTTACCTATCGTGGCTAATAAATTAAAAATGTCTAAGACTAAAGGTTTATACCAAGTCAGATAACATTTGTATATTCTGCTTTTATAGGTAGCAGCTACCCATATTTTAAGGAAAAATTATCAAAGAAAAATATTGAGTTGGGAAAAAAATTGATATCTATTTTCCCAATGAATCAGAAAAATATTAAGTTCAGCAGTGGAACACATCGATAGAGCTCAAGGAAAACTTTCTGGAATAAAAAGTGAAAACATTTATGCTGTATCACAGAATAATAACACTATAGAATATTAGAGTTGGAACAGGTCTTATACTTTATTTATTCTAACACTTTAATTTTACAGCTGTGAAAAATGAGGCTCAGATAATTTGAGTGAATTTCCAGATTATGTAACTAGATTTAGTAGAACCAGGACTACAGAACATGGGTATTCTGATCCCTTGTTCAGCACAATTTTTCTTATTCAACAGTTTCTTGTCTTCTATTTTCATGGGAACATTTTTTTCTGAAAGCATCCAAGAAGTGTGAAAGGATTTTCAGTTTTAATGATAAAAATGTTGAAGTTCTGAATTTTCACAAATAGATACTTGATTTACCACCTTTTTTCCTGATCCTTAGCTATCCTTTCAGATATTTTTTATTGGAAGAAAATAAAATTTGTTGCTCAACAATGATCTTTAAAATTCAGTAGCTTGAAATGCACTAGCATTTCACTGAAAATTACTTAAAGAAAACTCTTTTAATAGCTTTCAAAATCAGCATTTGAACAAATAACTCATTTAGCTATTATATGACCTACATGCTAACAGGTAAATATTTGGTATTCAAGAGGCAATAATTTAAGTTGGAATTATAAATATATTTTAGAAAATCTGATTTCTTGAGATTTTAGTATCCACTAATTTTCACCATTTTTTTGTGTATTTCAAATACCCCAGAGTTTAATGGCTGTATTCACAACCTTATTTACTTGCAGTTCTGCCTTTCCTTGAGGGATTTCTAAGTGCCCAAAACTATTAATAAAGGTGAATAAATAGACACAAATGAGCCTCTTTTCAGTCATTTACAATTTAGTCTACTATGTGCTAATCCTGTGTCCTCCGTTAATCAACCCCAAAACACAAAGTGTTCCATTGTGCTCTGTAAAGATGAGGCACATGTGGTTGAATTCAATCAAAATATTAATTTAGACATGAGAATCATCACTTTCTTGAGAAAACTATCAGGAAAAATACATTCATTTTCAACTAAGCTAAATTCCCATGCCCATGGATTGCACAACCCTGCTAAAGTCAGTAAGTGTCAAAGTCTTGAGCTATGGACTAGACAACATTGCCCAATAACCACAACTAGGGTTTCCAGCATCTGCTGTTCCTCTTTTACAAATCTGAATTCTTCCTCCTATACTATCTCCTATATGCATCATTCATGCTGATGTTGAAATAGCAACAATTTATGAAGAGAGTTCAGTAGTTTTGTGTAGCATTGGAAATCATAGTCCAAATAAGAGGAGGAAAGCATACCCCAGGAAATTATACCATAAACACTCTTAAAAACCATTTTTATTATGGGTGCTTTTTAAAAATTTATAAAATTGTACTTTTTAAATCTTTGATTTGTGCTGAACATTAAAACTAAGACTTTAACCCTCAGTTTCAAGTTCCTTCATTTACTTGCCCTGATTTTACTTCTCTTTTTCCTCCATTCCCCTGGCTGTCCTTATAGTCAGTCAAGTCTAACTACCTTGCTATTATCTCTCTTACTCCTGGCTCTCAGTCTAACTTACACTTGAAATCTCTTAACAAGGGTTCAGAATCCTTTTTTCCTTAATTTACACAGCTTTCTAGATCTAACTATTTAATAGAATTAATATTTACATTTCAGTGATTACTTTCACTAATCCTTTCTGTATTATTCAGGAATTTTAACTCATTTTTTCCCTTTTCCCTTTCATAACACATATATACTCACACACACACACATAAACAAAAACAATGAGATTAAAGCTCAGACAACATGTAAATCAACCATAAAAATAGGTATTAGCTCTCAGGACTAAAGCCTGAAAGAAATGAAAGAAGACCTAGTGAAAATCAAGAAGTAGAACTGAAACAAAAATTTTACTATATTTCTCTTTGTTAAACACATTTGTTTGGTTTGTATGGAAATATGAGTGTTTATGAAATGCTAAATATTTTTTGTGCAAAACTATGTCTTCCCTGATATAGACTTCAAAGTTGTGAGTTCTCAAGAAGAAAATTAGATGTGGGGAGCACCTATTCTTCAAGCCAAATTGAAGTTTGGGGCAAAATACATTTTTGGAAACCAAGAAAATGAGATATAATTATTTGTTTATATTATTCATCTATTACTATTTCCAAATATGCAAAACCCTTTGTTTGGGAAATGGGAAGTCCAGATATAGATTATTATTTTAGGTCAATCTCTGCATATACATTTTCTGTCATTCTTAATGAATGACAACTTTTCCCATGGGTGACCAAAATCCATGGCTGAACCAAAAGAATTTCCATAATGCATTTTCCCTGCGCTTGTAATGAATGATCTTTTGACTTGAAGGAGAAGTTAATTTGTTGATTCACTGATTTATTGTAAGGCTAACTTCTAGAGAATATCTAAAATTATCTTTAACTTTAAGTTAGAAAAGTTTAGAAAGCATTCTAAGGCTTTCATCCGCTCCTTCCATGAGACCACATTTGTTTTCCATGTAATCCTTTTCCCCTCCTAACAACAGGTGTAAAACTGTAAAGCACCCGTTAGGCTAATGCTATTCTTAACTAAAATTGCTCAATTGCCTCTAAGAGAAGCACTAGAGGGGGCCAAAGAGTAACTCAATGTGGGGTGTTCCATTGGCCTTCCCAACATCTTATCCATTCCACACTTACTGAAGTATACATTCTTTAAAGTAATCAATCAGATGAACAACTAGTCTAAAGGCTCATGGTGAATCTACTCCACGAAAGGCATTTTAATAGACAATACTTGAGATTTCAAAGAAATATGTTACTGACAAAGGAGTTAACCTTGCTACCTTGACTACACGAAGCAATAGTCAAGGGTTCATGACATATAGCATTTTTTTTAATTTTGCTGAGGCATGAAATTGAATTATATATGGCATGAGACTGGTCTCTAGCAGGAGTGATTTAGCTAGAATGCCTATAGATGACTGGCCTGCATATCTTCTCACAGTGGTTTACATACTCTCTATTTGCAGTCAAGTTCCTATGTAGTAATTCTCATAATATGATTTTTCATAAAGCTATTTTCTTTTCCTGAAATTTTTTCCTGAAAATAAAGTCAGCTGCTAGTTCTGGTGATGAAAGCAAAATAGAAGCAAACCTATCCAAGAAAGTAATGGTGCTAATCCAGAAAATAGAAGTTTTATGGAGACAATTACACACTAAACTGATATTTACAGATTTGAGGCTGTGGTATCCCTCATGAATACTGAGGGTCTGCCACATAAAATAATGTCCTTATCATCAAGGAACATTTAGAAAAACATGAAGTTGCTTCATTATAGTTTCCTTTTTATAACTCACATTGTCTTTATGTCATTGCAGATATGAATTCCACTTTATACTTTAAGATCAGGATATCCATTATATTTTGCTAAATATTATACACAAATCCTTACAATGTCTGTTCCCCTACCATAAAAGAGTTGAGGTACAAACCAAAACTAAAACAGTTTTTTTTAGTTCTAGTTACTAGCTAATATAGCTTAGATTTAAATGAAGCTGAAAATCAAAAGTGCCTCTTCCAATTAACTGTGACAATATATAGTAATAGACTTGGGCTAAAACAACCTTGTAGGGAAGTAGAATTTGATATATTTTCTCAAGTTGGCTTAAAAATTATACCTTTTCTAGAAAGAATAAGCTTGGAAACCATTTTTTTTGAAGCCCAGAACATGATGACAGTATGCATTATGTTGCAAAATGGGAAGAATATTTCTGCCACCTGTCCCTGGTGAAGATCAAGGCCCATCATTTCAGCTTATGGCAGCTGTTGTTTTCCATCCTTTCCTCCTGCTGCTGATCAGCCATCCAAGGTTTCCTAACCTTAATTTGCTACTGTTTGTCGTTCTTGCCCTTGCTATTTTCACTTTATAGGCTGTTTCTCTCCTTTTCAAACTTGTAAAAATAGTGCTCCTAATAAGGATTGAAAATCCAGTGCATGGCTTCTTGAATATAAACCTTCCTTCTTCCCTGGACAAGTACCCAACAGCACTTAGGGAAAAAATGGGGATAAAGAAAGCAGGAAAGAAACAAATCGTTTATCTTTTATTTTAAAGTTTGCAAAGTATTTTTTGAAAACAAGAATTCTTTGTATTTTTAAAACCCTTCTCCACCCATTAGCCTCAACACTGCATTGCTGCTATACTTACACCTCGCTCATTATGTATTTACTTTTTATATAACTAAGCAGCACCCTGTCATAAATGAAATATTCATGCAAAAAACCCTGCTCAAAATGCATTTATAAAAAGAACATATAAAAGCTACCATCTGCTCCCACTCCTAGCAAGCCCTTAGATACCCAAGTGTAAGCCCTCTGATTCCATAGAGGTAAGGCAACGGTTTCTTTGATGTATTCCTGAAAGCCAAAACTTCAGGCTTTGTATGAAGATGGATCTATGAGTTTTGGCCATCAGAATGCTTAGATCAATATTTATGGACTTAGATATTTCACATAATGAACTCATGTGCTAGCATATTGTAATGGGTAGTCCATACCAGTCATCTTGTTCTGGAATGAGGTGAACTTCTTCTGGGAAATTGTAAGAGCATTTTGTAGTCGATTGATACCATGCTACTTTATAATATTCTTTCTTTTAAAGAAAGTTGTCCAGGCATTCCAGAACTCCAAGCCTAAGTTTGGGCACTTGGATACTTTATTGTTTTCAACTCAGCTATGAGAGCTGAGGACACTTCTGATACCACTCAGTGCATTTTACTACTCATACTTGGAGCATCACCGTTACCAAGCATAAAAAGATATATCAGATGTTCTCAGTGGTCAGATTTCTCCCAGATGACAAGTTGCAGCTTTAAAAGTTTTATGAATATTTTTAAAGAAATTCTCCCTTTTCTGTACCTTTCACTTCCTGTCCAACACATTCTTACTCTCCTTAATGTTCAATGCTGTCCATTCTGAACTATGTATATAGAATTCTCATGTATTCTTCTTAAATTAATTAGGATTCAATTTACTTGCAAGTGATTGAAAAGTAAAATAACAATGGCATAAACAGGATAAAAGTTTATTTTTCTCTCAAAGTAAAGGCACACAGAAGCAGGCAGACTATAGCTAATAGAGTGGTTCCAGGATCTCCAGGGAATCAGCTTCTTTTTTCATGCTGCTTCAACTTCACAATCCTTGGTGTATTGCCTTGTGTTTGAAGATGGCTTCTTCAGTTATTGTCATTCCATTGCATTCCAGATAGCAATAAGAAAGTTCTGCTGTTCCTTTATGAAGATTTCCAGGAAGTAACACACATTTCTAAATATATTTCTGTGACCAGAACTTAGTCATGTTTCTAAACTTGTTGCAAATAACTCTGGGGAATGTAGTCCTTTAGCCTGACCCAAATAAATTCATATTTCTTCTAGGGAAGAGGGAGAAAATGCATGTTGGGTTAGGCAGCTAGCACCCTCTGATTCACTTGGCAAGATCATATGACAACTTGCTATTACAGATCATCGGTTCAGGCTCAGATTTCTGATAGTCTTAGTCAAATAATCCAGAAGTTCATAATTTAATAAGCAAATTATAGATAAAATGAAGATAAAAATGGGTAGAGAAGAGTTCTTGGTGCTTGGTTCATTGCTGTCTATGTATAAGAGAAGTTCAGAGATGGCTTTCAAATGACTGATTACAGTTAATTGGCTAAATGAATATAGAGTAAGGGCCTCTAAGTCTATGGTTCAATACTCCTGATATTTTCCTTATCAATAGATTGACCATATATTTTATCAGCCAAACCAAAACACTAGAATGTGTGAAAGGGGAGGTTATTACTAATTACATTGGTACATCAGATTTAAATCAGGACCGTCCAGGGCAAAATGGGACATATGTCAACCAATTCATACTATATACTTGATCCCTGTACATCTGAGACCTGAAGTAGAGGTCAGTTTATTGTTATGAATTTACCAATCCTTCCACCCTGGAAATGTGTTAGGATATGAAGAAAATATGGCAGAATTGGACGACTGTCATACACACACTGTCTCTGTACTAGGTCTCAAAGGGCAGAGTAATTAAAGGATCCAGATGAACTGACAAATAATATTAATGACTGTTTTCAGTTGTCCATGCTACTATGAAGCCAAAATTGTTCAGAAAATGGGTATAAGAGATGAAAGTCTACTCTTAGTGTTCAGAACCAAGTTATAAGTGATCCTGCTCAGAATCTCTGAGTTTTGGAGTATTTTTATCAGCCTTTCTGAGTGGTTTGTCACTTTAATCTGTAACCTGTGACAGTTGACAGCTGCCAGTTGGGAGAACTTGCTCTGGTTAAAGGCCAACCATAAAGAACAAGGCCGGGTGTGAGAGCCCAGGCTGACAAACTGTTTAGGTTTTCTTCATGGGGGACTAACATATTGTTAAGTTTTAAAATCTCTGTCTGTGACAGAACCTTGCAGCAGATCCCACCTTTCTCTGCATTCCCATATATTTTTGAAAGATTTTTTTTCTGAAACATATTTTGCTATATTGTAGACATAACTAAAAAACAAAGATTCTTTCTTATTAAATAATACCTTATTGGTCTGGAATCTTCCAAAGATTCCTAATACTCACCTTAGGAGAAACAATGGTACTGATGAATTTTGATTAGTAATAATTATTAAAAACAACTCTAAACACCCACAATCTACATTATGCTTTCTTTGTTGGGTTCTGAAGTTTTCTTTTCCTAAATGAGTTTATAAGAATCAGTGTATCATAGTAGTTCAAAACATGGATTTTTGAACCCGACTCCCTGCATTAAAGTCCTTGTTCTGTGGAGCGGGTATAGCTCAGTGGTTAAGCACGTGCTTCACATGTACAAGGTCCCAGGTTTAATCCCTGGTACCTCATAAAAAAAAAAATCTCTGTTCTGCTACTTCCTAATGTGTAACTTTGGCTATATCAACCATCCGTAAAATGAAGATAATAGTAATTATTTTATGCTTGCTTGGATATTTTCTGAGTTAATTTATTTAAAGTGCTTAGAGCAGTGCCTGACACATTGTAAAAACTTTATGAGCATTTGCTATCTACAGTCCAAAGATGAATACGATATATAAAACGTGCATCTGTAAGTAAATCCAAGCCAACCCAAGGTATTCAATTTGAACACTACTATCAAAACTTGTGCCTCTTCATGGCATTCCAATCTTAAGAAAGTATACCACTTTCTTCTCTGCACCCATGCTTTAAATTTTAGTCTTAATCCTTTCTTCCCTTTCTCTTCTCCCTCACATCAGTAAGTAGTCAAGTCTTCTTGGAATCCATTCCTTTCTTTCTCTTCCCACTGCCCTTTGCCTAACTCAGACCCTTTTTACTCCTTGCCTAAAGGATCCAAATAGATTTCCTAACTTGTCTTTGCACCTCCAGGCTGCTTCCCTTCAAAACCCTTTTCATAAAGATTATAGAACATCCCCCATTAAAATCCTACTGTGATTTCTCCTGGACTAAAATAAAATCTCTATTCCCCATGATGTCTGTGGTACATTGACATGTTCTCCCAAAGACACGTTCAAGTCTTAACCTCCAGTCTTGTAGGTGTGGATTCATTTGTAAATAGGGTCTTTAAAGATGCACTAGATAGTCGAAGACAGAGGAGGGGACAGAAGATTGCCATGTAAAAAAGGCAAAGATTGATGGTCAGCAAACCATAACCAGAATGCTGCAGACTTCAGGGAAAGCTTGATCCTGCACACATCTTGATTTTGGACTTTTAGCCTCTGAAAAGTGTAAGACATTAAATTCCTATTGTTTAAGACAACCAGTTCTGCAATATTTGTCATAGCAGTCATGGCAAACTAAGACGATGGCATTCAACATTGTATGGTAGTTTCAAGCCTATCTTTTATTCTCATTTTCCTTCACCCTTATGCTCCAAGTAAACCAAATAACTTGCTGTACATTTTGGCAACTTAATGTTTTGCCCATACTCTTCCATCCAAATGGAATGCCCTTGTGGTCCCCTTTTCTGAATATCAAAGCATTACTATTTTAAATGCACATCACAGATGCAAACTTCTACATAAAACCTTGTTGGAGATACAATTATATGTGTTCATTACCTCGCTGACGCTCGTGTAACTCTTTATAAATTTGCGATAGCTTGTCACCTTGACCACTATGCTGTAGTTCCTTATTAATTCCTCCTTAAGATCCTGCAACATGTGTCCTTCATCTTTGCTCTTCCTGGCAAAGTTCCTCATCCTACACCCTGGTAACTCCTGGACCACTAAATATGGTTTAGGTTATTTGTGCATTACTGAAAGCATTGGGCATGTGGAAGCTAAACTCTAACCTATCCTCTTCTTGTTGAGCCATGTAATACTGGCTATGTCAACACAAATGGCAGGTTTTTTCCTAATCAATCTACCTGGAGTCTGCCAAGTAGTGCTGATGCTTTCTTTCAATTCCTCTAACAGCCACACAATGCACCCTCAAAAAGGGACACATTTTTCTAACTCATACAAATGTGTGATACATGCTATAAGTGACCTTGGGAACTCATAATGGATTCTTACATTTAGTTAAATAATAATCTGGGTTGTCACAGACAGAAAGATTTTAATAAGACTATGTCAACAAACTCAGATCTCACAGATCCCAGCTTCCTTATCACAGACACATTCTCTCACTAGATAGAGTACATGTATAGTTATGATTAACTAGAACAAGACTCTCACTAGGAAGAGCACATGGATAGGATGATTAACTAGAATAAGACATGGAAATACAAACAACCACATCTCATAGTTGGAAAGTATTTGAATTAGGTATATAAGATACAGTAACAAATAGATTCAAGGATATGTAATGGCTCAAACACAATTTAACTTTACCTCTTTTTCTTATAATATTCCAAAGAGCATGTTTTTGGTTGGCAGGCAGCTCTCCTCCACGTGGTGATTCAGAGACCTAAGCTTTTTCATTTTGTTATTCCACCACTCCCTAATACCCCATGTACTATGCCAGCTGCTTAAGAGGCAAAGAGGACTAAGACAGGGGCTGTGGTCATTAAATACATTACAATATGGAGGAAGACATAGGTGTGTGCACAGTACATAGTGAGAAAATCATATAATAGAGAAATGTGCAATGTGCTTGTAGGGACCATTTGATCTCATCTGAAAGCTAGTGATTTGCCAGGAAAAGCCTTACAAAAATGTAACTTTTGAGCAAAAGTTTGAAGGATGAGTTTGCAAGGTAGATAAAGAGAAGGGAGAAGGACATTTTTGCATAATGTCATAAAAGCACAAGAAATCATAGCAAGTTTAGAGAACTGCAAAGAGTTTTGTCTGGTTGGCACACTGGAAGCATGAGGGAGTATTGCAAAATATGAAGCTAGCAAGATAGACAAGGTCTAGAATGTGAATCCATTTGAAGGTCATATAGATGATCTGACTTGCACTTTAAATGATAAGAAGCTACTGGAGGTTTGGATTTTGTTTGGGTTTGGTTTGGTTTGGTTTGGTTTGGTTTGGTTTGTTATTATTGTTCTTTGTTATCTGATAGAAAAGTAAGAGATATAGGACTGCTAGTATAACTGACATGGATTGCTGTGAACAGAGAGGCATGGTCACCAGCTCAAAGGCAAATATGACATTCTAGGAAAGATGAGATCTTAGAATCAGGCAATGGGAGTTTCAATAGAGAGGAGGAGGGAGCAATTTAGGAAGCAGAGTCAACAAGGCTTGTTGATGATTTAAAGTCAGAGGATTAGGCAAAAGCTCAGGATGTCCCAGGTTTCTGGTTGAATTTAAGTCTGCATCTGTCCCTACAAAAAATCAAGTTACTCATTTCTATTTCACCACTGAATTTAGTTGTGCTAACAAATAAAAAAATTTTTATTCTGGTCACTAGTGAACAAATTAGACAAAAATAAATGCCCTTTCTACTACTCATCCTCCCGAGGCCATGTGAATAGGATCCTTCAATATGGAAGATAAGAATCCCTTTCATTGTTATAATAAAGTTTCCAAGATCCCTGTAGGATAAATAGGCAAGCAGCTGGCAAGAAACTGACCTTTCAGTGACAGTTGCCTGACCTAAACACCACCAAAAAACACCTATGGAACCTCAAAATAGAATTAGCTCTGCCTATTCTGAGATGCTATTTGTTACTGATTGTCTGACTTTGTTTCTAAAGGAATTAGAGTCTGAAAACTTGCATTCCTCAATAAAAATCAGCATATATTAGATTACTTGCTCCGTATGGCTGTTGAGCATTACAAAGTTAGAAGCAATCACAGAGACTGGTGCTTGCTGCTCCATTTTTCCAGCAGCGTGAAAAAGGCAGACTGGCCTCTTGAATCCATCCCCCAGGATTAAAGGAAATTGGAAATGGTTTTACTCTTCACTGACTTGCCATATGAGGCTGACTGAAGACGGTACTCCGAATTGAATTGGCACAGCCTTGCAGCATTGGAATGGTATTTCTTGACAGAGTTGGATGGCATATGTAGTTTTGTGTATTGTTCTGGTTCTTCTTAAATAAAGTTGTCCAATTTAAGCCAAACAAATGTTCCATTCTCCACTCTCTCTTAAAAATCACATCAATTCTTTTCATGGTCAAGTTATACCCACTGACAGTGCACTGCAAGTTTCCTGTGGTACTTATAAAAGGTTTGCCTTAGAATAAACATTAATAAAATAATGTGTTCAATTAAATTAATTCAGCACTTTTATTTAATTATGTTATTCTTAGAGCAGTTAATTGTTTAAATTGTATATTGAGTAAATGAGTAAAAGTTTGTGAAAATACTCTGTAAACCATAAAATACTGTACAAAATAAGCGATTATAATTAAAAACAAAAATAGTTCCCAGTTCTATCAGTTTCAGGATTGCATTATAAATTGAAGACAATCTACTTACGCTAAGTTATGCCTAACATTTCTTCAGAGAATGTCTCAATCACCATCATCACTTTTGTGCAAGAGAAAAAGACCAACTTGAAATGAACAAAATTGTGGACCTCTTCTACAACATATGAGCAGGCAGGTCCTCAAACCGCTGCTGATTTGTTCTCTATTGGATTAAGATTTCACAAATTTGGAGGTGACTATGGATATATTTGCCCTATAGGTTTTTTCCCATTGGAAATTGTAGGTTTACAGGGAAAAAATGCAGAATATATAGTTCCTAAACACTCACAATTTTCCCAATCATCAACACTTTACATTAGTATGACCCTTTGTTAAAACTGATGAAACAACATTATTACAATTATATTATAAACTGTAGTCCATAGTTTACATTAGGGTTCACTGTTTGTTTTGTACAGTCTTATGGATTTTTAAAATTTTATTCTAGTAAGATACATATACCCTAAAATTTCCCCTTTCAACCACCTTCAACTAAATAATTCAGTGATGTTAATTACATTCACAAGCCTGTGCTACCATCACCACCATCCATTACCAAAAATTGTCCAACACTCTAAACAGAAATTCTATCAATTAAAAATCAACTCCCCATTCCCAACACCATTTTACTTTCCCATCATCAATGAACAAGTGTGTCTACTTCTCTACATCCTCTCAAACACTTGTAATTTTCCATTTTTTAAAATAGGAGCCATTCTAATGGGTGAAAAATTGTTTTGATTTGCATTTCCCTACTTTCTAATGATGTTGAGCCTCTCTTAATGTGTTTTTTGGCCATTTGCACATCTTTTGTGGGAAAATGCATATTTAAATCTTTTGCCCATTTTCTTATTGGACTGTTTGTCTTTTGTTGTTGATTTGTAGGATTTCTTTATATACTCTGGATATTAAAGCCTTATCTGACTTTGGGCTGTCCATGTGCCAGCTGGGCCCTGAGCCTCAGTGGAGTTGCAACACCTACTCTCCAGTTCATTGGACTCACCCAGGACAGCTAACAAGGATGTGATGATTGACAACCACCATACCAAGGAAATGAGAGCGGCTACAATTGCAAGCAAGAGAGTCCCATTCATCGGCTGTATGGGATCAAATCAGTTAGAGGTGGAGTGGACATCACCATCCCAGAATCCTCAGGATTGGGGAATGAACTATGGACTAGAGTAGACTTACTGGTATTCTACTATAGACTTGTTGTGATTCTAGCAATGGAAGAAATTACAACATTGATGTGGAGGCAGTGGCTACTAGAGGCTCTGGGAGGCAGGAGGAGGGAAAGACAGATGTAATGGAGGGGCTTTTTTAGGACTTGGGAATCTTCCAAATAACATTGCAGTGGCAGATATAGGCCATATATATCTTCCCATAGCTTGCAGAATTGTGTGGGAGAGAGTGTGAACTACAACGTGAACTATGGTGCATGCTCAGTGGCAATGCCCCAGGATGCGTTTATCAATTGCAATGAACGTGCCACACTAATGAAGGATGTTGTTTATGTGGGAGGATGTGGGAAGCGTGGGGAGTGGGGCATATGTGAATCCCTATATTTTTTGTGTAACATTTGTGTAATCTAAGTATCTTAAAAAAAATAAAATAAAAATATTTTTTAAAAAGCCTTATCAGGATATATGGTTTCCAAAATTTTCTCCTATTCTGTAGGTTGTGTTTATACTTTCATGATTAAGCCCTTTGATGCACAAGTGTTTGTTTTTTATGAAGTCTTATTTATCTATTTTTTCCTGTTACTCATGATTTTGATGTAAAGTCTAAGAAACTATTGCCTAGCACAAACTCCTGAAAATTCTTCCCTACGTTTGTTTCTTAGGAGTTTTTTAGTTCTGGTTCTTATATTTAGATCTCTGATCCAATTTGAGTTGATTTTTATATGTGGTGTGAGGTAGGGGTCAACTTTCATTCTCTTGCATGTGAATATCCAGTTTCCCCAGCCCCATTTATTGAAGAAACTCTTCTTTCCCCATTGAATGGACTTGGCACCTTTGTAAAATATCAATTGGCCATAGAGATGAGGGATTATTTCTGAGCTCTCACTTTCATTCCATTGGTCTATATGCTTGCCCTTGTGCCAGTACCATGCTGTTTAGATCACTATGGCTTTCTAATGAGATTTAAAATTGGGAAGTGTGAATCTTCCAACTTCATTTTTATTCAAGATCATTTTGGTTATTCAGGTCCCCTTACTCTTCAATATGAATTTGATGATTAGCTTTCCATTTCTGAAAAGAAGGCTGTTGGAAATTTGATTGGGATTGTGTTATATCTGTAAATCTCTTTGCATAGAACTGACTTCATAACAATATTTATTCTTACAATTCATGAACACATGAATTCTTTTGCCTTTGAATTCTTTTGGCAATGTTTTGTAGTTTCTGTGTATAAGTCATTTGCATCTTTGGTTGAATTTACTTCTAGATATTTGATTCTTTGGGTTGCTTTTAGGAGTGTCTTTTTTAAAAATTTCATCTTCAGATTATTCTTTACTAGTGTATAGAAACACTGCTGATATTTATGTGTTGATCTTGTATCCCACCACTTTGCTGAAACCATTACTTAGCTTTGGTAGTTCCTTTGTGTTTTTTTCAGGATATTCTGTTTATAGAATCATGTCGTCTACAAATAAGGAGAGTTTTGCTTCTTCCTTTCCACTTTGGATGCCTTTTACTTGCCAAATTGCTCTATAGCTTCCAGTGCAATGTTAAATAACAGTGGTGAGAGTGGGCATCCTCATCTTTTTCCTGATCTTAGAGTAAAAGCATTCAGTCTTTTTCACCATGTAGTATGATGTTAGCTGTGGGTTTTTCATATATGTGCTTTATCAGCTTGAGGATGTTTCCTTCTATTCCTGCTGTTCTAAGTGTTTTTTATCAAGAAGCAGTGCTGTATTTTGTCAAATGCTTTTTTTGAATCAATTGAGATGATAATTAGGGTTTTTACCTTTTTTCTATTAATGTTGGATATTACTTTAAATGGTTTTCTTATGTTAAACCATTCTGGCATACCTGGGATAAATCTTACTTGATCATGGTATATAATTCTTTTAATGTGCTGTTGGATTCAGTTTGAGAGTATTTTGTTGAGGATTTTTGCATCTATATAAGTAAGCAATATTTGTATGTAATTTTCTATTTTGTGATATCTTTATCTGGCTTTGCTATTAGGGTGATGTGGCCTTATAGAATGAGTTAAGGAGTGTTCCCTCCTCTTCAAGTTTTTGGAAGAAGTTGAGCAAGATCAGTGTTAATTCTTGAAATGTTTGGTATGATTCACCTGTAAATCCATCTGGTCCTGGGCCTTCTTTGTTGGGAAGTTTTGGATTCCTGATCCAATCTTTTTGTTTGTTGTTGGTCTGTTGAGATCTTCTAACTTCTTTAATGAATAGTTAGTTTGTGTGTTGCTAGGAATTTGTCCATTTTATCTAGATTATCTAATTTGTTTTTGCACAGTGTTTCATAGTAACCTAATTCTTATTATTTCTGTGGAGATGGTGGTAATTTTCCCCCTTCCGTTTCTGATTTTAGTTGTTTGCATTTTCTCTCTTTTTCTTTTGTCAATCTAGCGAAAGCTTTGCCAACTTTATTGATATTTTCAAAGAACGAACTTGCGGTTTAATTCATTCTCTCTTTTGTTTTTTTCATTCCCTGCATCATTTATCTCTACTCTGATATTTGTGCTTTCCTTCCTTCTGCTTACTTTAGGTTTAGTTTACTCTTCTTTCACTAGATCCTTCAGTTGGGAGGGTATGCCAGTGATTTGAGGGATTCCTTATTTTTAATTGTAAGCATTTAGCAAAATATTTTTCTCTCAGCACTGCTTTGCTGCATCCCATAATTTATGGTATGTTATGTTTCCATTTTCATTTGCCTCAAGATATTTCTTAATTCCCTTTGTGATTCCTTTTTTGACCCATTGGTTGTTTAAGAATGTGTTATAAGAGTGTAATTGTCCCACAACTTAATGAATTTTCCAGTTGTTCTTCAGGAATTGATTTCTAATTTCATTCTAATGTGGTCAGTGATGACACTTAGTATGATTTCAATATTTTGAATTTATTGAGGCTTGTTTTGTGACCTAACATATGGCTTATCCATATGTTAGGTCACAACATATGGATCCATGTGCACTAGAGAAGATTGAGTGTTCTGCTGCTGTTGGGTGAAGTATTCTATATAGGACTGTAGGTCTAGTTGGTTTAGAGTATTTTCAAGTCTTCCATTTCTTTATTGGTCTTCTGTCTAGATGTTCTATTCATTACTTAAAATGATGTGTTGAAGTCTCCTACTATTAATGTAGAACCATCTATTTCTCCTTGCATATCTGTCAATATTGACTTCATATATTTTGGGGCTCTGCCGTTATGTGCATATATATTTCTAATTGTTATGTCATCTCATTGAATTGACTCCTTTATCAGTATATGGTAATCTTATTTGTCTCCAGCAACAGTTTTTTACTTAAATGTTTGTTTTTAATATTTGTAGAGCTACCCCAGCTCTCTTTTGGTTACTATTTGTATGGTATATATTTTTTCCGTCCTTTCACTTTCAAACTACTTGTGTCTTTGAATTTAAGGTAAAACTTGTAAACAACAAAAAGTTGGGTCATAGAATTTTAACCATTTTATCAGTCTCTGTCTTTTGATGAGAAGTTTAATCCATTGAAATTTAAACTAACTACTGATTATGCCTGCCTTTCTCCTGCTCTTTGGAATTTGGTCTTCTTAAGTCTTACACTTTTTTGGCCTATTAATGCCAAATTCCGTATTTATTTGACTTTTAGTAGTGTACCATTTTGAGTCCCTTCTCATTTCTGTTATATTTTTCATAGCTTTTCCTTGAGATTACCATGGGGTTAAAATTTAAAATCCTAAATATAACAATCATATTTGATTTGATACCAACTTAACTTCAACAGCATACACATACACTCTTACACTCCTCCCTTCCCCATATTTTTATTGTAGTTGTTACAAACTAAAATTATACATTTTATGTCTGAAGCCATAGATTTATCATTATTTTTTGTAGAGTTGCATTTTAGAAGCTTTAAGATGTAAAAAGTGGAGTTACAGACCAAAAAAATATAGTACCATATTACTAATATTTATATTTGTCCATGTCATTGCCTTTACTGGAGGGGTTTATTACTTTATGCCACTTTCATCCACTGTTTGGTGTCTTTCTCCTTTCAGTCTGAATAATTCCCTGTAGCATCACTTATAAGACAGGTCTAGTGATGATGAATTCCTTCAGGTTTTGTTTAACTAAGAATATCTTAATCTCTCTCTCATTTTTGAAAGACAATCTTGCCTGATATAAAATTCTTGCTTGGGAATTGTTTCCTTTCAGCACCTTAAATATTTTGCCCCACTGCCTTCTTTCCTCCATGTTTTTGATGAGAAATCAGTATTTAATCTCATTGGAAAATTTTTCATTTCAGTTATTACAGAATTCATATTATTCATTCATTGTTTTCCTGATATCGTTTAGGTCTTTCTCTGCCTTATCCTTTATCTCAGTGAGCATACTGAGAATCATTTCCTTAAAATGTTTGTCTGGTGTTTTCAAATCTGGTCCCTTTTGTTGGTGGTTTATGGATTTTTATATTGTTCTTTTGGATGGGCCAACGTTTCTTGTTTGTTTGTCTTGTAATCTTTTGTTGCACACTGTACATTTTAATATTTTAAAGTGTTAATTCTAGTCCCTGTATTGTCTGTTCCTCACGTCTGTATCCAACTAGTGATATGACAGAGTGCCAGGAGCAAAGAAACAAACAAATCAGTGTAAAAATATCTTCCACATCTTTGCAAATTGCCTGTGCATTGGCTTGTGCTCTCCTTCCAACTTGAGTCCTATCAACAATATCAGCCCAAGGTGAATGTGAAGTGCAAGGTCCTCTCTGTCTTGTCCTGAGTTTGTGCTTGCTTGTGCCGATAGGAATTCCTCCATTCAGAAATCCAATGCCCCTTCTACTCCTTATGAAATAGACTTTCTCCCCCTCTGGATGCTCTATCATATGACTTAAAGCAGGTAATTCTTTGCCCCAGGCTGCTTTAACTTTTAGATTGCTTTAGCTGTCTGAAAGCTGCTTCTGCCTGCATGTCCTATAATTTTTAACCTTCTACTTGAATCCATAGAGGTTCTCCAACATTATCACTACCAATTTGGATCATTTCTTATGATCTTTTTTCCCAACAATGATTCAAATGCAGATCCACAGTCATGACTTATTTTTTCTGTGGTCTTAGATCTCAACCCATAAGATGTTGTAGCAGTTTGATATTGTTTATGAATTCCAAAAATAGATATTGGATTATGTTTGTAAACTGGTCTTCTCCTCTGGGTGTATTAGATTGCATCAACTTCAGAGGTTTCACTTTTACTTGATTAAATTATGATTCAGGCTTTGATTGGGCCATGTCAGTAAGACATTGAGTCCCCTCCCCCTTAGTGGTTGGGGACTCAGAAAAAATGACATGGCAGAGAAGATAAGAGTTTTTGGATGCTGGAACCCCAGGAAGTAAATACGCAGGAAAAGAACACAGTGGAATAGAGATAGCTCCATAGACACGGCAGAGGCCCCAGAAAGAGAGAGAGCCTGATAGTCTACAGTTGACCTTGTGAAGAGAACAGAGCAGCTGAGCCTGGAGAGCAATGAGCCCTGGGAGAGAGATGAGACTTATTCCAGCCTACAGCTGATATTGGAAGAAGCTGGAACCACAGAGTATTAAGAAGAAGAGGGAGACTGAACCCTTGCAGATGTCAGCAGCCATCTTGCTCCAAAATATGGCAACAGACTTTGGTGAGGAAGTAATTTACTTTTTATGGCCTTATGACGGTAAGCTTCTACTCCAAATAAATACCCTTTATAAAAACCAACCAATTTCTGGTACTTTGCATCAGCACCCCTTTGGCTGACTAATACAGATGTAGTATGCAAAATTTTGGCAAAACATGGCTCATGACTGATAATTCCCAGTGCGTAGAACTGAAAGGAAAATAGCTGCACTTGAATAGCAACCTGAAGCAACTTATGTGCATCACTGGCATACCACAAATCTTTCTAAATGGGTGGCATGTAAGGGTACCTGAAGGAGGACAACACACATATTGTGTGAAGAGCATCTGGGCTTAAAACAAACCCTAATTGACAATCAAGATGTGTCTATAGAGTTTTAAAGTGGGGAAGAATGAATATGTGATAAACTATTAAAAAGTTAATGAAATGGTTATTTTGGTATTAAAACAGGACACCACTAGGGAATACCCTGGCTGGACTCCCATATTCCATTTACCTTTCTGCAACAGTTTATGATATTCCCATTATGAAGTCCACATCCAGACTTCAAGGCCTTTCCCTGATTTGTATTTCCTGGGGGAGTGGGGGAGGTAACATCATTGCATGTTAAGAATCTCTCTTCTGGAAATTGCCCAGCAGATCTTTACCCAGTATCAGGCTATAAAATGCCCAATCTATGGGCTATTTACATTGACAAAAGCTTCATGTCCTCTTATATTATTGCTTTTTACTGCTTTCTAGCTTCCAGCAGTTTACTTCAGGTAATTCTTGGTGTCACTTTCCTTTTCCAGGTCTTCTTTGATCCCTGACCCATGGACAATTTGGAGGGCATTAGTTTCCTTCCATCCTCTTTTAATATGGGCACTCTTTCTAACCATTTAGGTCACCAAGAAACTAAGTGGGGGAAGGCAATGGCTTGTTTGTTTTTCCTTGCAGTTCCCAGCTTTGGCACCTTTGGAAACAGATTAAAACTCTTCACAGTCACCAGATCAGCCAGCTCTGCCTCAGATAAAACTTTTAGATCTGAGAAATAAGCCTTTTATTCATGGTTTTAAATTTTCTCTCTTTCTGTGGCCAGTGCTTGGTTTCATTTTCTTTTCCTTATTCCTCTACTTGTTTTTATTTCTTTTCCATTGCCCTGCCTGCCAGCCCCTGCCAAGTTTCTTTATCATCTGTCTCTATAGCCCACTTTCCTTTCTGTGCCAATGGTGTCAAAGCAGAATGTATACGGGTGGTGATAATCTCACATGGTGCAATTTGGAATGAATTTCTCCTGCTTACCAGATATTTAATCCATGAGCAGAGGAAATCTTATGTGGTCCTACAGTCTCTAAATTAAAGCACTCCCAATTTATGGCTCTATCCCTTCTTCTATTTTAGCTCAGTTGGAAAGCCTCAAGGCCTGCCTTGATGCAGGGCCTATCTTTTACTTTTTTTCTGAGCCTCTTACCTAATTTTCTTCTTGGGCTTGGACCCATCTCTGCATCCCAAGTTCATTTGCTCATGGTCTAATGTCCTGCCTGCTTGCTGATCCCAATCTCCAGCTCTGTTTCCTATGCCCTCAGTTACTCTTTGCTCTTATCCCGTCTTAAATGGGTGGACATCTTCAAACCTAAAGTAGTTCTGTCAGAATACTCTGTAGCCAGACATGTGAGCCAGCTCAGCCAGTGCCCTTTGCCCTGGTGAATGTGACTCTGCTCATCCCCCTCAAGTCACAACCCATGTCATATTGTAGCATCCAACCTGGATCCACAATATGAGTATATTGTATTCTCTCTACTGAATTAACTTTTCTTTCTATAGCAGCTTGCAGTCTGTTTCTTCTTTTAATCTCCTTTTTAAATGCACCCTCCCCAGCTCCCCTTACCACACAACCCAATCCAGCTCAACAGAGAGCATATTAAAAAAATTTCTATTTCCTTTTTGCTTAATAACTATTAGCTCTGTAAGAAAATACACCTGCATTCACTATGACTTTGGGAGAAGATTTCTTTTTTCCCCTTCCTTTTGTTTCCTCACAGTTCAAACTGGTTTAACTCTGAGTAATATTATTGAATACTTACTTTTTGCTAGGCACTGAGCTAAAAAAAATCAGTACTAGTTTAAATCTCAGAACATCCATATGAGGACATTAAAATAAAAATTGTAGCTCCATTTTCCCCCAATAAACATTAGAATTGGAGGAATTAAGCAATTTGCCTATGGTCAGTCAGACTGCAAGTGACAGAGTCAAGGTGTGAACATAGAGTTCTTGCTATCATCTACTGTTCCACTCAGTATTTCATGCCCTGAAAGGAATGCTCCAACTTGTTGAGTCCCATTCAGGTATAAGTTTACCAGGAGACAATTATTTTACACATTCAACAAAGATTTTCTGAGTACCTAGTAAGTGCCAGTGACTGTACTAGGCCCCAATGTCATAGTTAACTAAAGAATTAGCGGCCAGCCACTCAGAATCAGCTGTGCTCAGGTATTGACAGATACAGCTATTCTGGTTTAGGGAGCAAACGTCCCCCAAAGGACAGCCAGGCTCCTCCACAGCCTGTTCACAGTACCGAGGGCCATATGGCCATTATCCCTGGGGCTGGGGCAGTCTACCTTTGGTCATAACGGTATCTGGGGCATTTTAGGTTATTCTACAGAGAAACTAATATGTCAGAACCAGAAAGAGGCCATTCAGTTTAACCACTTCCGTTTAGAAATTTAAAAAAATAATTTAAAAAAAAAAAAAAACCTACTGAGATGTTAACTTTTCCAAAATCACATAGATTGATAGTTAAATAATCTGTTCTTAAAGGTAGTTGTCCCAACTCCCCATCAGTTCTTTACCAAGTACATCACAATGTCTCCCCGGGAAAGGATGTGGTACATGTTGAAAACAAAATTTTCCATAGCTCTAAACAAAAAGGTCATGACCATGGTTCAGTTTCTCAGAAGAAAGCTTCTTTACTTAAGCTATTAGCCAGGAAGCATATCTTCTGGAGTTTTTTCAAAATGGTATCTTAGGATACGGCAACCGGAACTATATAACTGTACAGGACTTGCTTGTCCTGCAACTTATTGTATGGAATGGGGTATGGTCTTAGCACATTATTCCATGAAAAGGAAGCAAAAAATGGGAAAACGTAGAAAGCCCTATCAGTACACTTCCTATTGAGCTTGCTTATTAATCATCATCCCTACCAGTTTCTGCCTCTTTTCCAGACTCTCCCATCCACAGGCCTACAGGCAACATTCTTGGGTTTTCTTTGCAGCCAGCCGAGGATATCAAGTTAGCCATTGACTTCTGCATACTCACCACATTCTCCTCTTATCAGTTTACCACTTCTGTAGTTTATACTGGTGCTTAAGGGTATAATCATCTCTTCACCTCCCCCATCCCACCCCTTGCAGTGTGAAATTGGTTGCTTTGTTTTTCCCTTCTGACACCCTTGCTTTGTGCTATATTTAACTCCTTTATATTATCATTAATATCCAGCCACACAAGTGAAGTTGCTGCTGCGCATTACTTCCACCAGGTAACATAGGGATTTGTACCACTAATTCCCTTTGGGGAGAGAGAAACAGATACAAATACCATAAGAAAAGGGCTGAGCCTTCACACCACAGCAAATTGAATACAAACCTTTATAAGATTCTTAGAAGCATGATTTTGGCCTTTTGCATTTTACCAACTTTTTTGCTTTTCACTTTGGCTGGCATACAAAGCACCTTATTAAAAAGGTGCAAAATAAAAGTATTTTCCCCTGAAGAAAAAGTGCTTGTAACATAAAGAAGAAACACAACTGATCACCAACATCAATTATTCTTATAAAACTTTCTACTTCTTAGAGCAATATCTGCCATATAGTGGGTCCTCAAAAAATTAACCAAAAAAACAGATATGATTTCTTTTCTTCAGCTCCTTTTCCATTTGAACAGGAATTGCACCTATATTTTAAACAGAAAACTTTGAACTAGGAAGAGGAAATAGTCATTACAGGCTATGAACTTCTTTGTCAAATTTCCTTTCCTTTCTTTTCCTTTTTTTTTCCTTTATAACTTTTGATTTGTGAAATATTTCCCCTCATTCTTCACCTTCTTTCTTCCTTTTTTATATACCAGTCTTACTTTTCATTTGCTTCTTTTATTTGTTTAAGTATTAGTGCCACAATAAATTTTTTTCTTCAGTTGCTACAAATCACTGCCCCATTAGGTTAAAAAAATAATAATAATTCATATATTCAAGGGTTTTTAATCCAAAAGAAGCAACTTTTTTTTCAGTCTTTTTTTTTTTTTTTTTTTTTTTTTTTTGGTGTGTGAGAAGAGGAATCTTAAGTAATAGTCATGTGATCTTTAAGTGGTAAAACATCATTTAATGAATATGCTAAATGTATAAGACAGGTTTCAGTTTTATTGGAAAAGAAATGAAGAGGCTTCAGGGAGGGGTGGGAGAGGAAAGTGTGATAGGAAAAAAGGCAAAAAATCATTGGGATGGACAGAATTATGCTAAGTTACTGAAATAAGTGAGAAAGAGAGGCAGGCAGCAGAAGAAAGTGGACTTGGACCTGGAAAAAATCATGGAAAAATAATGATTCAAAAGAAGGGCCACTCTAGTGTTCCCTCAAAGGTCTCTACAGAACTTTTGGGGGAGGGCAGAGCAGGTGGTGCTCCTCCCTGAGTCACATCCACTAGGAACACAGGGGCTGTTCTTTTCTTAGAGCCCCAACCTCCATCTATGAATCTTGCTTCAATCGCATTGGTCCTTCAGCTGCTTCAAAGAGAAAGCAGACTTATCTAAAGAAGACTTCTAGTCAAAGTCAGAGACCTCTCTGCAGAAACATTTTTGCCTGATGTGAATGCAAGTGTACTCAATGTAAGGGGCTGTCAGCTAATAAAAAACCCACTCACTAAAGAAAAACCCAGTCAGGGTGGATATTGAGCTGGCAAGGACTGTACAACCACTCCCAGTTTATGTCCATTCTGGTTGCTCCATGCTGATACTTTTACCTGTATATACATATTTTGAGTATCATCAGCAACTGAAAATGAAGATATTATCTTAGATTGCATACATGTCTAATTCTTTTAAATACATCAGTTTAAGCAAGTTTGTTCTTTCCATCCATCTATCAATCCATCCATCCAATTCATTTGCCCAACTAATATTTATTGAGTGCTTACTGGGAAATAAGGTTGAAAACTTGAGATATAACCAGTGGCCTTATCTGGGGCTCCTTGTAGCTCATTCTTAGAAAATTACATTTTGTTCTGTTCTAATAAGGACCATTTAAAAGTTTTGAACAGGAGAGTAGTATGGTCAAATTATTGCCCCAAAACATCACTCTGTCAGAGGCAGTTGAAGGCTAGTTCAAATGCTGTATAGGCAAGAAGTAATAAGCACCTTATCCAGACCTTAAACAAAAAGACTTGTTGAGTGGTACATAAAAAGAGAAGAAGGGGAATAGGATGATACTCAGGCTCTTGAATGGGACCCCTGGAATGTAAGGGATTGCTGCAGAAGGAGTTACCTTGTAAAGGGAGAGAGATGGGCAATTTGGGAAGGAAAATGAGAAGAGTAGAGTGCAGAGGAGAGGACTTTGAGAAATAGGAATGGTTGAGAGGAATGCTAAGGCAGATAGGCAGCAGAAGAGACCGAGATGGTCTTGCCAAAGAGTTAGGAAGCGAATCTGGGCAGTGCAGTGAAGTTTTGAGTGATTCAAAGTAGAGACTGGTAGTATAGACTAATTTTTAAGATGTTGAAATAGACATGATGTAGTTGGGGAAAGCAGATAGGGTTTGGAGTCAGACTAACATGAAATCCAAACAGATCTGTTGCTTAATTGCTATAAGATCTTGGGCACTCAATGGCTCCCAGTTTTATTCATTTATATAATGGAGAAGATTCTTGTACATGTGGTTCTTCTGAGTATTAAAGGTTATAATATGTTTAGTGTCTAGCACTATGCCAGTAAATTCCTTTCCTGCCTCTTCTCCCTTTAGCTTTCCCTTCCCCCAGGCCATTGGCTTCTGAGTTCACTTTCAAAAACGAGGCCAGATTATCCCAGTACCCAGCTTATCATCCCTCATGATTTGCCTTCACCTACAGAATAGGGCTCACAGATGTACCTTCATGGTCTGATTGTATCATACTGATTTAACTTCATCCCTCTGTCACTTTGACCCTCACCTCTTATGCTCCAGCTATACCATTCTTACAGCATCATGCTTTTCCATACCATCAATTCTTATTTAAAACAAAAAAAAACAAAAAAAACTGCTTCCTTTTTCTAGATTGTCCTTATCTAGTTATCTGTCTGTATAACTCTCAGCAATTTTTCAAGATTTAATTGAGTTCAAGAACCTAGTTCTCCATATAGACTGCTTTGACCTGACATCTTCTCCATGTTAACCCCTACCATCAACCTGCCAAACCCTTCTGCTTTGCTGCCATACAATTTTGTAGATTATGCAAGTCACACGTAAGATTTTACCTATTTATGTGCTTTTCTCCCCCAAACAAAAGCAAAGATTATTTCACATACATCATTGTAACCTCAGTAACTTGACATTGTAGATGCTCAGTAAGTGTCTCTTTATTGAATGAGTGGTTAAAGATTTTTCAGGTTGAGTATTGATTGCATTAGAAATCTTAAAACCACATTAAAATTAAGTTATGATGTTCCTTTCTTGGGAGTGTTGTGGTCAATGGCCTACTTGAAGATAGATTAAATTTGTGGATCAACGGATCATACTGTACTGTCAAGATCCAGGCCCTAAAATGGCATCACCCTTAAAGATTTAGTCCCCACACTGATTTTTTTTTTTAATTTATTTATTTTTTATTGTGGGTAAAAATCAAAATTTGCACAATACATACCAATATTTGTAAAATGATATATAAATATATATGCATGTATGTGCATTTGCTTACAAAAATGTTATTTATATATATATATATAAATATATTTTAAGAGGTGCTTAGATTACCCAAAATATTACACGGAACCCACTGGGATTCCCATGTTGCCCACCTCCCACACCTCCCACCACATCCCACACAAACATTTCCAACAAGTGTGGCCCACCACCCTCAATGGACTTACACATCCTGGGGCCTTGCCACCAACCATAGACCACAGTTCACATCATAGACCACACTCTCCCCCACACAGTTCTGAGTCGTGTGTGCTGATTTAAAATGGCCTACATCCGTTGCCACAACGATACTCAGGACAACCTCCAAATCCCAAAGAAGCTCCTGTATTTCAACTGCTCGTCCCCTCCCTGCCCCAAAAGTGTCAAGTGGCCACTGGCTCCACCTCATTGTTATAATTTCTTCCATTGCTAGAATCACCAAATGTGTACAACAGAATACCATCAAGTCCACTCTAGTCCATAGTTCTTCCCCCAATCCTGAGGGGACTGGGATGGTGATGTCCACTCCACCTCCAAGTGAGAGAGGGCTTATATCCCATGGATATGGTGGGTGGGATGATCCTGCCTGCAGATGCAGGCCCTCTCCATTCCCTGGGCTGGTCATTGCTGATTTTTGATCCAGGATGTTACTGATCATTAGTTTGAGAGAGAGGTGAAATAGTGTGGTAATTAAGAACAGAGGTGGTGGAATGGGACTGCCTGGGTTCAAATCCCTTTCACTGCACTTTACTAACTTTATGGCCATGGGCTAATTTCTTAACCTTTCTGTCCTTCACCTCCCTCATTTATAAAATGGAGGTGATAGTAATGGAACATACTTTGTAGAGATGTTATGCAAATGAAAAGAGTTAATACATGTAAGGTGACGAACAGCATAAGGCACATAAGTAGTAATTACCTTCTATGACTTGTGACTCCTTTTAAGGGTGTTAGTAGCTAGTTATACAAAGCTATATACCATTTTGTGCATATATACATTTAGCAGAATAATCACCATATGCCATCATGGATCAGAATTTCATGAAAGTCGCAAGGGAGAATCTTCCCTACAATTCTCTTTCTGTCCCAGCTCGTTTTCCACCAGGCAGTCCTCTCAGAACAGAGGTAGGAGAAATGAAAGCTGGGCAGAGCACTCTTGCATACATCTTTGTTTTTAACAAGGAATTTGAGAATGGATATTAATGAAAGCAATCAACAAATATTTCTTGAATATCTACTATGTTTGAGGCACTGTTCTCGGTACAATGAGGCCAACTCCTCTTTTTCAGAGCATTTAAAAAGATCACTAAAATTATGAAGACTTCCTATTGATTTTGGCCTTAAAAGACATGTGTTCCATGACAAGAAAGGATCTGTTTTGCTTTTTTATCCCTGCCTTGTGCTTTTACTTTTTCTCTAAAATTGCACTCATCGAAGTGTGTAGGTTCTATGGTGATAATTTCTATATAATACAGGAAGAGAGAACAAGAGAGGAGGGGGAGGTAATTAACTCAATTGTGTAAGGCTTGCTTTAAGAAGCAGAAGAAAGGTTCTTCATAATTTCATTACTACCTCCAAAGTGGCAGAAAAACATGTTGCAAGAGATGTTCTTATGATCAGCCCTAGAGCACAATGCTGACACTAAGACAGTCCACTCAATTTTTTCCCCTGAAGTGCCCAGCAACCCACTTTCCCTACTGCTTTCCCCCTGTATATAAATAACTTCTCTATAAATGGGAAGATGTAGAGCAAGCCTTTCAAATTATTTCATAAATTAGAATAAATTGCATTAATTCAAAATGTAAAACTAGGAGAACCAGGAGAACATGCAACATATTTTCCCCAAATAACACTGTGAACAAGAACAAGTGTATACTGTGGGCATATGTATATCTTTCCTCTGACTGACAGCCTGAAGGATAGGCCATGTGATTTTTGTGTTGCTGAGGTGAAAACAATCTTTATTTGGATTGAATAGCTGAGTAAACAGGAATGCATAAGAGACGCAAAAGTTTACAGTACAGATGGCTTCCCAATGCTTTTTTAAAAAAATGTATGTCTTATCAATTAAAGGTGCACTTGCCTTTTGTTCTGGTCGACTGCCATAGTATCTTTTCATGGTTGTACAATAGAAAAATTAGAGGGGATCAGTAAATTATGTCCTGAGTTTAAGCATAGTTAATAAGCTAAATATATCAGTAAAAGTTTAACTATTTTAACTTTAATCTGTAAAAAGTAAGATTCACCTTATAGTGGAACTACATAAAACATTGTGGAAACTAAACATCTTAGTGATAACAAGCCAAGATAAAGAAATAAAATACAAGGAAGCAATTTACATGAGTACACATTTATACATGTACACACACTCCCCACTCACACTTATGCTGGAAATGGGTAAAAGATTTTGATGATTCAAGAAAAAATATTAAAAATTGTGTCAAAAATGGTCTCCAGAGACTCACAAGAATTTGATTAAACTATAATTATGCCTACCCACAAGCATCATATACCTGTGCACCTAAGAGCCTCCTTCTTAGGATTTGAAGAACGTTTTCCTTCCCACACAGTCATCTGGCTTTCTCATCTGAATGAACTGCCTTGGGTAGCACAAGGAAGGGATAACATAATCATCTATCTTCTGTTAGCAAGGCCTGCTTTCCCATTCAGGAAGGCAAAAAGCTATTCTGATGGAATTGTCCAAGACTTTACTATAGCAATGTCCGAATTTTAAAACAAAAAGAAAGCAGCACTGTTTAAAACAAAATAGCACTGCCTAAATATTTACCTGGTATTTCTGATTTAATATGATTAGGGCATTTAATCATGATTTATTTTTTAATCTGCATCAAGTTGTGCTTTTATCCCCAACAGTTTTTTGTTGTTGTTTGTTTTTTTTTTAACACAAAATCCAGGGCTGATAAAAGGTCCAATTCAGGGGCACATGAGAGATCAGGTGACAAAGGCATATGTCTGACTTCCAAACTTGCCCTTGATCCTTCAGGCTCTTCTGGCCTGCCTTGAAAAGGCCTGTTACGACTCTCAAGGGTGCCATATTCTGGAACAATTCCCACAAAGCAATCGATGGCATATCATAATTTCTTTCCTTTTCCAAAAGGACAGGATGCACAGAAAATAATGCACATGTAGTAAAGAGTTGGAAGCCTAATGCACATAGGAAACTAATCCCTCCAAATCAGCACATCAGGTCACCAGATATCAGTATTGGGCAGGGGTTAGTCATCATTTTCTTACAGGAGCAATGCTCTTCCCTCAGGATTTGTGTGTCTTCTTCCACTCCACATAAAGAATTAGCTGAAATAAAGTAAAAATAAGAGGACTATAGGGCTGCAGATGGCTGACCAGCTGTTTCTGGGTGACTCCCCATGAATCAGTGCCTCATCTGAGCTTTAGAGCTTCCATGTTTTGGGGGCTAAATATTCTGCATTTTGGAAAACTAGTTCATGGAAAATAATACAGCAAGCTAACATTTATAGAAAACCACAGTAATCTTGTAACAAATGTCCTAAATTATGTACTCAAAAGCAGATCCAATTTTACCCAAGGTTCTCTGTCTGCAGCGCCTGTAAGATCCTTTTAGCTTAAAACTGCTCCTTCTCCCAACCCCCAATCCAAGTGTCTTTTTTTTGAAAATGAGAACACATTAAATAATATAACACACAGATGACAAAATTTCAGCCTGGAAAAGAGGCAGAGAAAAGGAGACAAGGATAATTTAAAGGACTTCACTTTTCTGTTGTTCTTCCCCCTTTGGAGATACATCTTACATATTTTCATGTTAGTTTGATGTTTTTAAGATCAATGCTGCTTTTAAAAGCCTCCTCGTTCCCTTTTGAACAATATTCATTTTACAGTGCTTAATGCAGTGTTGAGAGTATTGACAAAATGAAAGTAGAAGGGAATTTTATATTCCAGCCTCTCCTATTTCCCTTTGAGGTGGAAGTTTCAAGTAAGGTGAGAGTTTCACTAAAGACTTTTCCTAGTTTTCCTCTTCAGTTTTAGATGATTATTTATTGTGTATATCTCTAAGAGGGTATAATTTAATACACAGAGAAGTAGAGATAGTTCCAAATGCCTACTATCAGGAAAAAGGCATTTGTGTGTTGGGAGAGTAAGAAACCTTCTGCGATGATTTTATTCAATGAAAGCCATTCCTTTGGGTGGGAGAGTCAAATGCTAGTACCCACACATGCTGCCTGCATACCAGCCCGAGCTGGAGGAATGCAGATTTCTGTATCTGAGAGCAGCTGCTAAGTAAAATGGAACGTCCAACAGATGGCTGCATTGTCATTGCTCGGGGAGGAGGAGGGGAGCTATTTTGGTGTTTCTCTTCAGAATGTGTATATGTGTGTGTGTATTTAATCAGATGTGTTCTCCACTACCTAGATCTTTTTGGTGTTATCAGGGCTTTGATTTACTTTGAATCTTAGAGATAGAAAGGCCTTAGAGATCACCTAGTCATTTAACATTTGAGAGGTAGAGAGAGGCCCAAGGACACACAGCTCCTTATAACCATGAACAATACTCTTTCATCTGGCCATACTACATAGAAGTCACAAATTCTATTTACTTGAATATTGGAACTTAGGACCAACACCAAAGCTTAAGAAAAGGATATGCTATAGAAGTTGCAGTTTCAGAATCTCCAAAGTATATGTGTGTGTTTTCTTTTAAAGCCTTATAATGGAGTTGCCTTACAATTCTCACTTTGGAAGAAAGAACGAAAATCCAGTGTATCAGACCTTCATTAGATACCTTGGACGTTTGGGACCATTTGATCCATGGCACTCTCAAATTGAAATAATCACATGCTATAGGTTGTTAAGATTCTACTACAGTTTCCTATTCCAGAATACAAGGAGCTGAACTTTGAAATCAAAGCTATCAGAGGCCCTAGTTAAGAAGCAAAGAGAAAACAGAAAAGTGTTGAGGTTCCATCATGATCCACCTGCAAAAGGTCTCGATCCCCTTCTGATGGGAGTGTTGGGTCAGTTGTGCTGTCACATGGCTCACCCATTGGTTCTTTTTTTTTTTTTTTTCCAGAAATAGAATCAATAGAGAACAGACAAACCCACAGTTGCCAGTTTGTACAGTCTTGTGGTTTCTGTCAGGGGCTACAGACTGGAGCAGGTCTACCAGATAATGAAGGCAAACTATTTCATTTCCTGTGGGTCCAGAACTCGGCAGAGTTCTGGTTTCAAACAAATGAATAACAAATTAAAAGGTACAGTAAAATAAGGGTGGTTAAAATATATTAACTAAAATCAATGTAGGAAAAAACATAGTTAAAAACCCTGCATTCTCAGCAATGGCTGTAATATATTTTGTTAATCTCTTAAAATTTATGTTAAAAGCCTTTTAACAGAAAGTCAATATATTAGGGTGGTTGAGCAAGTATATCATCCTGTACCGGCAGTTGCATTAAATACTAAGCATAGGCTCCACTGTCTGTAGGAAATGAACAGGGGTCTGTCCAACGGAAGTCCTATCTCAAGGAGACCCGACACTTTTCCCAAAACTGCCTGTGGAGCCAAGCTAAGTGTTATGCTTTCCTCCTCTGCTTAGGTTCCCCACTGACGTCAGCGAGAGTCCTGGAAATGGAGAAGGATCAGAATACCAGCAGCATAGCCTAATAATAGTGCAAAAATGGAGAGCAGATGGAAATAAAGCTTCCTGGATAAGTGTGACCTAATGTTACAAATTTGTAGGGGGAAAGAAAACAATAACAACAGCAAACCAAAAAGGCCTATAAGCAGACGCACTAGAGCTAAAATTCTGGAATATGGCTGACTAGAAAAACCTTCCAAAATAAGACTGAAAAGTAAACAGGAAGACACACAAAAGCATTTTTGAACAAGTTTAGGACACCACTATGAAACATGGTGAGGGGCCAAAAAGGACACAAACACATGCAGAAAACTCTAGAAACAGATGATACCAGCTTATTTTACCCATAATTTGTACTTACTTTTACCCATTGTATCTTCCTTCCACCTGGAACAGGCTGTTATCCCCAGAGATCAGCAGCACTGCAAGGAGGAAGATGGGGATACAGGTATGAAATTTGCACATGGGTGGTAAAAATGAGTTGAAACACTGGTCCCAAATTATAAGATTTTGCAAAGGTGTGCTGTCATACCCATAGCTCTTAGAAATGCTCTCATCATTTACCATACACCCTCCCTTGTGCGTGTGTGTGTGTGTGTGTGTGTAGCCAAAGCCATCAAGGGCTACTTCATCTCTCATTATGTCTCTTTAAACACTCTACTTATTTTCTGGGGTGAGAAGTAAAGTCTTGATAGAAACCTCTGATGAGTCTTTTACTAACCATGTATACATTTTGATAGAGAGAGTTATTTTAGATCAACTTAAGAAATGGGCTTGGAAATGTATATTAATTTTTGTTATGGACAAAGAGTGTCCAAGGATGTTGAGAACTAGATATGAAGGAAAATCTCAGTATCAATCTCTAAATACTTGCTCTTCTAATTGGCAAACAAGATGTCCTATCTGATCTGTGCCTTTTCCTAAAAGAGTGGGACATTGGTTGGGAAAGCTGATGAGTTAGTTTTAGAGCACAGCCACTCCTTCTCTTTATTTTCCTGGTTTAACCACTCATGTTATTAAATTAAAGAAGCCAATTTTTTAAGAATTTCCTTTTTTTTGGCTCAGTTCTCTTACTGGTTCTTGGGCTCTGCCTCTAGTACCCCATAAAAGGAAATATATTTTCTTCAGAGTATCCTCCTGGGTTTTGCCTCCTGAACCTCTTTACTCTGTTCAACCAACACTTTTCTTTGAATCCAAAACTTGCTCTGCCTCATCTTTTGAACCTGATATTTCAGATTTTTCCCCACTCCCTGCATACTTCCTCACCTTGAACTGTAACTTCAGGCCACCTCTGCTCCTCAGCCAGTCACTGAGGGTCAGCTTTATCCACTCCTTACCAGGCTTTCTAGATGTCCAGCCTGGCCTTCTCCCATCACCTACCTCTTGGGAGGAGATTTTGGACACAAATCTCTGCTAGGATGGTCTTCAATCAGATAGATGCCAAGGGATGATTGTAAAGTAATGAATCCATGCTACAGTGGGAATGCATAAAATTAAGGACATAAAATTTTAGACTTGGAAGGTATCTAGAGATCATTCATTTTACAGAGGAGGAAATTGGTACTCAAACCCAACTAATGATATAGGCTTTCTGTGAGAGGACAGTGACATAACGTATATAAAAATGTTTTATAAACTATATAGCACTATACTGTAGGCACTAAAAAAACTGTGTTTATCTTCTAGGTAGTATATTTGAGAGTATTTCTAGAGATGCTGCCATTATTCAAAATGTTTTAAATCACTTCTTTAAAATTGTAATTTGAGGCAGTTAAGATTGTCACTGTATAGTCACATCTTGTTCTTTTCAGTAAGGGTATTATCGAGGGCTCAGATACTCATCTCAGATTTGATCTTAAATGTCTTTGAAGGCAGGAACCATGTCTGTCTCACTCCTGGTATACTGTCTGCCACTTATTAAGCACCTAATAATTATTTGTTGAATGAACAACCACCCTCAAAGGATGATGTTTTGCTATGATTTACAAGCAAAGGCTCAAAAGGCATTTTAAATGAGAATTTACCAAATAAAATTATTTTTTTAGGAGGAAACTGCTGTTAGAATAAGTTCAAGGTTACTAATTAGAAAAGAGCAACATTTACGTGTATTTATACTGCATCCTGGCTGAACTGTTTACATTATGAAATTTATTTCTACCTTTCCAAAAAAAATTTTGAGGCAGATTGAAACACCACCACAAACAACAAAAGAGCCATAATAACAATAATGTTAATAAAAATCATATTCCTGTAATTATGCTTCAGATATTCACAGCAAAAAGCAGCCCACAGGGTGGGTTCCTTATGTGTGGTTAGCTTAGAAGTGACAGCAACAAGAAATAGAGAACAAATGAGACTCACCAAGTCTCAAGCACATGTCTGCATGCCATCTGGCCCTTGTTCCCTGTTGAGTAAAAGAGTTACTTACAGCTAGTAAGAATGCAGTCATAAGGAAACATTCTGGGGCGACTGGGGTGACAAGATTCCCAGACTGATAATGAGTACACAGGAGGAAAGCCATTTTCAGGTGTCAGGATAACCACATCATCACTATTAGCACTAACAGGTAAGTCAGTGTCAAGGTTCCGTATGCCACATAAAAGTGAGAACAGTCTTTCTCAAATTGACTGATATTTTAATTTGTTTGAGGAGGAATGAATGAGCAGCACATTTAGGTGGAAGGCGTATCAATCACAGGATGAAATTGCCCATCTTTTCCCCTTGTGTCTATGAGCAGTGATCTTTTCAAACCCATTAGGCACACATTAGACTTCAATTTGCACCACAGAAAACATACACTTGTGCCCATATTTCAACTACTTCTAGTCTAAAACACACTGACCAGGCCAGGGTGAGTTTATATGTTTTATGAATTCTGCTGGACTCAGAGATGTAATTAGTAATTGCTCAGTGAACAGTTTATTTGATCTTCTGACTGCTCCCTGGAACTTCTGATTAAAAAAATTCACATTGATCCAGTGAAAAATATAGCAAAATATGGTACCTCATAAAAATGAAACCAAAATGTGTTCAGAAGAAGAAGTAGAAAACACTGAATTTCCCACCAGGCCATCAGCTCAATCATTTCAGGTTCACTCTGGCTTTGATGAGGTCCAGAGTTTGGATGTCATTCATGATGTTTGGCATCCGAAAGTATAAAAAATGGCATTTTTTTCCCTAGAAATAGGAACTATTCTGGTGCCATAATTAAAAGAAAGAGGGGATACTTGAATTCTGATGGGTGAAAATTTGGGCTGAGTCTTTCAGCTAAGGAAGTAATGCAAAAGGCAGTGGTCATGACTGATTTTTCTGGGATTCTTTCATATTTCATAAAAAATTCATGGTCTGGCATTACTCCCTAGAATACCAACTCAAGCCCTGGTCTCAAGACTGGGTTCCAGTACAATCTCCACTGTACATCAAGAATAAATATTGAAACTTCAAGTCATTCTATTATCCCACAGATTAAAATTCTTTTATATCATTCATATTCCTTATAGACTAAGGAATTTATAAGCTTAAAATAAGATTTTCTTTTAGTTTTGTGGGGGGTTTTTTGGTTCTTGTTTGTGGTTTTTTGTTGTTGTTGTTTGTTTGTTTTGTTTTTAATTTAATGAACTGGCTTCCTTATATTGTTTACCTTATCTACTACAGCGCCTTCAGATAGATCCTGAGCTCCATCCATACTGAATTATACCCAAGATTCCAGCATGTTCACTTGTTCACTTGTACCAATATTCTCTCTGAGGAACATGTACTTTCTTCCACCTCATTCCCTGAGAAAGTCCTATTCACTGTCCAAGACTCATCTTCTCTTTGAAATCTTTTCTGCTGTAATCCTCACTTTCACGCCATCACCATGCAGACTCACATACTACTATGTTATTCTAAAAAGTACAAACTATTTTGAACCATTTTAAGTTTGAAGGTATTTTGACCCCACTAGTACGATACCCTTGGGATTTAATCCCAAAGACACAAAGTGCATGAGCATATACCCAAATTGCCTGTACCTCTGTGACTGTTCTCTATCTATTCCACAGGAAAATGAGCTGCTTGAATAAGATTTGCCTTTAATCACCTTGTGTTCCCAATATCTACCATAGGTCCTTGTAATTATTGTAAATATTTGTGATATGATTAAAAGTCATACATTAGATAGGGAGAATGAGGAAAACTGTTTAAACCAAAAATCAATCAAAAGTATTCATTTATAGTGTGCACTACATTACAAAACACATCAGTATTATAAAAGAATCCATAATCTAATAATCTAATTGTGAATTTAAATGCAAATAAGTGTCAAATAAGTGGTTCTAATTCTAAGCAACACTAGGGTAGAGCAAAGGGCATTGGGCTTGATATTGGAAAACACAAGTTAAAAATCCAGTTCTGCCACTTACTATCTAAGTGAACTTGAGGCAGTTTACTTAAAAAATGTCAGCTTCCTTAAAATGCCTTTAAAATGGTGACACAATACCTAACTGAAGAATCAAATAAGATAGAATATATAAATGCATTTTGAAAACACTAACACCTATACATAAAGAAACAGGTGTGGCCAAGCCCTCCCAGAGGACTTTTTATACAGGATCCTTGATCCTTTCCTTCTTTCCAAGTGGGAAGCTTTTCTGAAGGCTCTGCTGCATTAGCCACTTTTGTGAATACATAGCTCTCATCACTCTTGGAAGCTCAGTGTTTTACACTGGTGCCCCAACAGGAAAAGAAGAGTTCTTGCTTGGTTTCTATGTTTGCTTTCTTGCATGGTAGAGAATCAGCACACTTCAATTCTAAAACATAGAGAAGCTGTGGTAAAAGCAAAATGGGAAATTCTATACCAGTAAATGCCACATGGATTACTTCAAGACTCCATTCACTCTCATTGGAGCACTCAAGCACTAAAAATATTAAAGCTAAGGCTAAAATGGCCAAGAGTGATTTAAAGATGGAGGCTACCATGTAGAGAAAGTTATTATTAAAGATCCATGAAAAATGTCACCATGTGCTATCAGCAGATAAAAAATTCTCTGCCAATAATGAAATATTCACTTTGTGGTCAGCACCAGGACAGGAAATTGACCTCGACCAACTGCTAATTATTGCTTCACCTTCCAATCAGCAACTACCACATCATGTTCCTAAATCTCAAATGTGTGTAATATTTGCTGAATTTGTGGCAGCAAATGGAGTCCAGGTGGAGCTGCATAGGAAAAACAAGAAAAATGGCTCCTCACCAGAACCAAGAGAGGAGCATGGAAAGACAGATTCAGACACCCCAGGCTCCAGAACCCCCTGTTGTGAAGTTGATTGTGTGCATGCACACACACACACCACACAAGCATACTTTATTTATTTATTTTAACCAGCCTCACTTAACACTGATATTGACAATGCTATTCATTTTCATTACTTTTTGAAGAAAAGAATTAAGGGGTGGAAAGAAAAGAATTGTGAGAAAGATTGCTCTGATTCATTCAAAGCTAGGCTCCAGAATTGGCTTCATATTCATTATATAATATATCAAAAAGCAGCAAGACACCACAGCTAAAGAAAGAGACATTGAAAAGTAAAATTGGATATGTAACTCTGAAGCATCATAAACTGACAAATAGAGCGTTTAATATGTTACTTATTTTCTTTTTACTCCTTATGAATGTGAATGCAGCAATGCTCTATACGTAGGAAAATAGTCTCTTGAGTTACAAGCAAGATACTAAAGTGAAAGCACGAGGGGACACTCCCAGCTGCAGGAAATGTAAGCCACTTGTCCAGCCACTAATGGGTCAAGGCATGTTTTACAAATCTGTTAAAGATCTGGCTCCAAGCTCTTCCCACAGGAGTTCACACAGGCAGGGAGATTTTTTTTTTTTCTTCTTAATCACGTACCTTTTAAGATTCATAATTTGGGATGAGCAAAAGGCACGGCAGGAGGTGGGGATGAATTAAAAACCATAAAATTGATGCTATCACTCTGATTGACATACCAGTAGCAGCATACATTTCCTGTTTGTCAGGAATGAAAGGTGTTCACATTCTGTAATAATACCTAATAATGTTTTGGAAAGACAAACTGCTGTCTGACTACATTTAAGCACGATGGATTTTTTTTTCTCTCTCTGTCAGCACTGAAATCAGAAGCTAGAGTATATATTATGATTCTATATAAAGGATGACCTAGATATTTAATAGCTGCAGCTATTCCAGTCCACTACCTGGACCTCCCCAGTCTCTGATGCTATATTCCAGCATGCCGGAAATCACCATTACACATTAAGACTAATTCAAGAGTGTGTCCAGAGAACTGAATGTCCAGGAATGCCATAATAAACTAGAGGAAATGAGCATCCTTTGCTACCTCTAGCTGTCTCATCACAAAATTGGTCAGACCCTAGAGGTTTGTCTAATTTGACAAGTAACATTTTATGCAGGGTATTAAAGAAATCTTGTACAGAAGATCTGAATCCCACTAAGTGCCATGTCACTGGCTGTAACCATGAGCAAACCATTTAACCTGACCACATCTCAAGTGTCTTCACATTTAAAATAGAGATGCTACCACTTGTCATGCCTACTTGATAGGGTTGTTGAAAAACAAAAGCAAAATGAGAGTTTTGATACTGGCTTATATCATCTGTCATGTGGCTCCTAAATATGAGTATACATTAGCTGAACAAAGGATTCAGGGGAAATTTAAAGTCTTCTGATTCTGGGGCCATAATTTGGCAAAAGGATAAGAAAGAATCAATGAGGCATAGACGTTATGTGACAGTGCAAAATTGAAAAAATATCAAATGTAATTATAGCTGTTCAGGAATTATCCTTATGGTGATCTTTGAGCCAAAGAAATATTCCTCAACTTATTGCACTGGAATTTACATTTACACTTCAATTTACATTGAATATTGATCATAGACACTGATTACTTAGGTTTCAATATATTAAAAGAATTGTTTTTGGAAAAGGAGAATAAAAGGAAAATATCTAATGAATCTGCAACATTCAGAGGGAAGAGGAGCAGCATTGTTTGCATTAAATAGCTCAGTGACACACTTTTGCATTTTAATCTCTGGGATTCTGTCCTTTCCACAGAGGATTTCAAGATGATAAGATATAAGATCATTGTCCAATAATACCAGGTTCCAACTGTTGGGCACTACAACCTGGGCATTCTTTTGTCTCTGGAGCTCCAAAAATTGGCAAGGATGCCTTGGAAAGCCTATGGAAAACTGACCCAAAAGTATAAGGGGGTATATTATGTAGATCTGCTCTTGCTAAAAATACTGTTCCGAAGGGATCAAAGGGTGCTTTTGAATAGGATTTATTGCTGTTGTGCTTTTTTTTTTTTCTAAATCAAATAAAGGCTGTAAGCAAAAACAAGTTTCAAGCCTTCTGCTTATAATTTCACTTCATGTTGCTTGACAATGCTGATTTCTGTGTAATTTTTTTAAATCCATGTTTGGTAAAAAGAGAAAGCCTTTCCACTAGCTCTTCAAAATTACTGCTGATAAAATCTGCTCACTGATGCACATGCTTACAGATACAATGCAAAAGAACTTGTAGAAAAGCTCAACAAAGTCACTCCACTACTCTCACTGGTCCCAACTCTTTCAGGATTTGAGTGCATTTAAAACATGGCCTGAATTAATTTTATATTCACTAAAAATGAAACAAAAAACAACCTGCATGGATCATGAGCCCATAACTTTCAAGTGGCAGCCCATAGACTGTTTCTTGAGTTAGAGTGACAAGAACTGGAGGAAAGCATCAGAAAATAGTATCTTGAGCACTATCAGCTGAAAGCTACATAAAGCCTTACAGCAAAATTTAATCCAGAAGAAATAAGAGATTCACTTTCTGGTGCAAGTCAATGATAAGTTGAAGGTTAGGTTCAGTAATATACATTCCTCTTCTTGCTAAATTCCCCAAATGCGGGTATAAGAAATAATGTTAAGTATTCAGGCCAGAGGTATTTATCAGAGGACATGATTTACATGGCTATGTACCTCATGGCAAGCCTCCCAGGAAAAGATAGGTAAAAATATGTATAAATCATATTTATATACTTTCTATAAAATTAGACTGGCATTAATTAAATGGCAGAAAAGGCAATGAGAGCATTGTTTAGAGGGTAGCTTGTTCCAAGTTCTGATTATAACTTACTTCCCAAAGAGGGAGCCACCCACAGCTTAGAAGACAGATGAGAAGATCATCATCACAGATTTGCTGTGAACAGCTCTGCTCAGCTCTGTCCCTGCCAGACTCGGGGCCACGAGATGGTTAGAAATTTACAAACTGAACATGTCTAATGTTCATTGAGCACTTACTAGGCATGTGCTGGGCATGAAGTACTTTTCATTATCTCATTTCACTTCATATTAATCCTATGGAGCAAATATTTTAATTACTCCCAGTTTCAAGGAGGAAGAAATTGAGGCCAAAACTTGCCAATGGTCACAGAGCTGGTGAGTGTCAGCGTTGGTACTTGAATTCAGAATACCACACTCTTTCAAGGTCTGCATTTCTTGTAATCATTAGGAGAGCTTAATCAGCTACAAGCAACTCTTTAAAAGCTTAAGCTTTTGAAAATGCCACTCCACTTTCAAAGTTCTTCCTTATTTATTCTTTCATTCAATATATGGTAGTTTAACCCTACAGAGTGCCAGGAACTGCTTTATCCCTGGGGGATTAACAGTGAAGAAGACAATTTCTCTACCCTTGTGGTGCTTCCATTCCATAGTCTACACACATAGCCTCATTCATTCCTGAAGAAAAACCAATAAGTCTGGGGCCATTAGTGTCACCTAATTTTTAGATAAGGAAGCTGGGGCTCAGAGAAGTGACAAAACTTACCTAAGGACACAAAACTTGTAAGTGGGAAAGCTAGGGTTTTCCCTGGCCTTCAGTCTGCTAGTCCTGGCTCTTCTATGCCCCAAGCGCTAATTCCAAGATGGCTTTCCGTGGTTGGGCAGAATGTTGGGTGGAATGTTAGCGACACCAGGACTTCCTCTTAGTTGGGAAACAAGACCAAGTTGACCCTCTCTGCTACTTCCTGCCCCTCTTCCCAGTCTCTCAGTCCTCACCTCTGCCATCCTTCCAGCCCACTATCTTCTGGCTGTCCATAGAATCCCACTTTTGTGTGCTCCCAACCCCCAACCAGGCCAAGCCTGCTTTGCTCCCTCCTTTAATGGCTATTATCTTTCTGCTTCTCCTCCCACATCTCTGAATGTTAATCGTAGTTCCCATTCTTCATTTGAGAAAGCAGTCCTGACACTTTGTGGGAAATGACCAAACAGGTAGCCCCTTACATCATTACATCCAGGAAGATCTGTTCCTAGTAAGTCACAAATTTTATTTTCTCAGAATTTCATGAGTGTGTTTTCCCATAGAAACACTCTCCCATATGGTAGTTACATTCTACAGTATTTACTACAGGTACATATGGGCTAAATATGTTCCTAGGGGCTGGCTAGCAAAGTTTAATAGGGGGTAATATGCTTTGCATTCCAACCAATCAAACTGCAAGTGACCTTTGGCAGAGACTTCCTCAGTAACACATTCCTGTCTTACTCACTATGCAGAGCAGAAAGGAGTAAAAGTTAAAATTTAAATATATTTTTCCTTAGCATTAGAGATAGTGTAAAAGAGTAATAAACCCAATGTAGAAGAAGAAATTATACTTGAGGGTGACAATAGTGGAGATTAGGGGACAAAAAACAAAAAAGAAACGTTTCCAACTTGAGAGATTCTCAGTTTCACAGGGAAGCCCTCTATGCAGATGACATTCAAGAGCCTCCTTATTCAGATCCTAGTTTTTCATTGGTTTGTAAGCTCCACAAGAGTAGAGAACACATCTAAATTTTGCTTGCCATTGGATCGGCAGCTCTCAGCACAGTAGTAGCTTCATAGTGGGTATTAATACATGATTATTAAATGAAAGGATGCCATTCCAGCCTTATCTCCAGCTACCCCCCCACCATCCATTCCTCAACCAACAGAAGAACCCCTCCACACACCTCCTCTACCCCACTCTCACCCTCCGTTGACCAGCATTCCTTAAACAAGGCTGTTTTTCACATTTGTGCTTTTCCTCAAGCAGTAATCTCTGCTGTATTTGCTCTCTTCCCACTCACTGGAATGAGATTCTCTAAGACCAAGATAAAAAATCCTCTCTGTTATGGTTCACTTTGGCTGGAGCCTGGGCTCCAACTTTCTGAGTGCAGAAAGGATTGGGGTGGGACAAGGGGGGTGGCTGCTGTTGCTGCCAGAACACCACTTGCCCACCAAGATCTTGGAGTGCTTCCCAGAGCAGGGATTGCAATCCCTTGGGGATCACCTATTCAACATGTGTTGGGAAGGGGAAATTGACTTCCCCACCTTGCCCTTGCCAGGTCTCTACATTTTCATTTTGTACTGGGTCTCTGCAAATTATATAGCCAGTCCTGGACCTGAGGAGAAAGTCATTCCGTTTTCCTTTGAGCACCCATTACAGCTATGCTTATAAGTGCAAAAGAACTCTCTACTCATCTTAGCCTCTGGTTTCACACAAAACTCTCCTCTCAGGAGGTGTTGCACAAAGGTTTGTTGAACTGGCTTAAGAAAAAAAGACATTATTTCATTTCACTCTAAAATGTACATAATTCCAAATTCAAATTTGCCTGAACAGATGAAAAGAGGGACTAAATAACTCCTTTTTCTTTTTTCTGGGATTGAGTACCATTCACCTTACTCAAAGAGAGAATTTTACAAATTTACTGAGCTACTTAAAAATGCTTTTCTGCAAAATGGATAGAAGATATTTAGAATCTAGTGTTGTAATTGTTTTCTGGAATATGGTCTTCTAAAGGGATTGGGTAACATTCAAATATAATTATGATTAAATTATTCATTCATAGCCATCATTTTCCAACTACTTACTATGTGCAAAGTGTTGTAGCAGATATTACTAACAGCTGATACCAAAATTTAGGTCTCAAGTTGGCCTTGACCAAGACCACTGCAGATTAACCTTACCTAGGGGGTAAGAGGGAGCTGAAAACCAGCCTTCCCTCTGCTTGCCGAACAATGTACCCTAGCATGAGGTTGGCTGCGTCCACCTAGAGGAAGTGGCAGTTTTTTCCTAATTCTCACCCAGTACCTTTTGGGCCAGAGGCCATCTTGGTCCTGCCCCTTCTTCCACACACACCTCCTAACCTGGAGTTAGCCCATCTGTGATTTCTTTGCCCTTTCTAGAGTCATCGCTGCTCAGCTGAACATCCTTTCAGTTGCATGAAAATGTGGCAGTGGAGGAAAGAGAGAGCCCCATGTGATTTCCCCAGGGATGGTTCCAACTGAGGGGACACACAAACAGTCAAACACCAACAGATATCCTGTACAATTTCTCCTTTTACAGCACAATGTAGCTACATTAAATGCAAAAAATGTAAAGTGGGAATTGAATGTGCATTGTGGAGCAGAATTTTAGTCATTATTATTTGCTTCACGTGAGTGAAGCAAAAAACAAACTGGCTTGTTTGTATGTATTGTGAGAATTTTGATTTTTACCCATAATAAAAAAAAAAAAAAGAAAAAAAAATCAAGGGAAATAACTTATTAAGAGATTGGTGAGGTTATGTGCATCAGTAATTGTGTTTCTGTGAGGGTTATTGTTTGAGGTGTTTGGGCAAATGATTGGGTATCTGATGGCTGATTTTATGGATAGCAACAGTGGAAATGTTACAGATTTGTGGATAAGAGAATGTGTGAATTTTTGTGATTTTTTGAGTCTTTCCTACATAAATGAATATAGTTCCCTGGTTTCCTTTCCTGGGTCAGTAATTAAAAATCTGAAAAAGAGAAAAAAAAAAAAAAAAAAAAACTGGAACCTCCTTCTACATTTTATTGGCAACAGTTTTACCAAATAAGAGGTTTGAAAAGGAGACACGGATTTGAAATTAACTCTCAGCTTCTTGCAAAAGTTCAGGTTGTTGCCACTCCTCCTAGTTAACTAATAGTGGTTATTTTTATTGCTACAAGCCATGTATGTTAGTTTTTGAGAACATGTCATTAATCATGATTAAATTGTGTAGGCTGAAAAATATCTAATACCTGCAAGAAAGAACAAAATCCAACATAGCTGCAAAAATGTATACCAACCTGTAAACACTTGTGTGGATTTTCTACAAAGCCAGCAACTGAAAAATGATAAAATTTATATCGTTACCTATGAGAACAAGCAAAGATTACTCAAGAGGGAGAAATAGTACCAATTACTTTACAATTTCGAATGGATATTACCTTAGACAAATGTGAAAATCATTCTTGGAATTTTGCATTTGGGCTTTCTAATTGTGGGAACTATGAGGCATTACTTGGTCAAACACATCATATTGCCCCTTTTACCTCTCCTATCTGTCCTCAAATGGAATCATAAACATGCTTCAAAGGCAGAGAGGGCAGTGTGTGGCGAGCGCCCAGTCAGCATCTTAAGCAGCCTCACGAAAATGGACTATAATTATTAATATTTCAGTAAATAAGTAAAAAGAAAAAATAAATATAATTTTTAAATAATTTTTAAATATTTTAAAATAATTTTATATGAAATGTGTGAATAAAAGCACCTTTAAAAAATCAGGCTCTTTTTATGGATTTGGAATAACCATTTTAAGGAATGCAAATACAGCTTCAAAAGCTCCCCTAGCCTCTTGCCAATCTGATTGTTGCTCCAAAATTCCTCCTGTAGAGAAATCCCAGCCACCACTGATCAGGTCCCAACTCAAACGCTGCAGATTCTCCTAAAACTTTTACATTCTCCGATCATCCTTCCCTCCTTTCCACTCTCACACTTCTTAATTTAAATATCTCTTATGTCATTGATCATGCTCCACCTTGCTATTTCTATAATTTGTGCACATGTCTGTCTCCTCCACTAGAGGACACAGATCAAAAGAGCAGAGATCACCCTATCCATTTTAGATTTCCTCAGTGTTCACTACACTATTTTGACAGGAGTAAGTATGTTTTTGGTAAATGTCTGAAAGAATGAATAAACTATTGAATGAATGGATGGAAGAATAAATGAATGAATTAATAATTTATTAATGAATAAAGAAATGAATAAATTAATGTATTAATCATTTTGCCTCATCAATCTTCCATGGCATCCAGGAGAATTATCATTCCATCATAGTGCCTCCCTTTGAGACCACATTTATAAAAGAAAGAGTATTAAAAAGAAAAAAATGAAGTGTGTCCCATTTTTAGGCACAGTGCCTTCATTAGCTTTTTTAACTCTTACTACCTAAGGACCTAAGATTCACTATGCCCCATTTTACTGACAGGAAAACTGAGGCTTTGTGAAGTTAAGCAATGAAGTAATGCATCCATACCCACAAAGCTAGATAAAAGCAAAGCGAGAATTTGAAAATGATGCTAATATACAGACTCTAGCTTGTATTATATTTTCCTTTCCTTCTCAGTGGCTTTCCCTTGACTTTTTGCTTCAGCTTATGGTCAAAAGAGAGGTAGTTAAGGATCATTTCTGAGGCTGCTTAATGTGCCTGATTTGGAAGAGGGGCTGTTTACTATTTATTTCTCGGTGCTTTTTACCCTCACCCCTCCCCTGCCTCTGTGAGACAACAGCCACTTCAGGGTTGCCTCTGCAACCTTAACTACAGTAGCTACGTGAACCAAATCTCTGATGCAGGGGAAGCTCTAATATCTCAGATGACTCCAGGGGTGAAAGCAAAGGATTCATGTTCCTTCCAGTCTGATTCCATCCCTATTGCCCTCTCCAAAGTGAAAAATCTGGGGGAAAATAATAATATGAAATTCCAGCAAATCTGAGTTACATTTCAGTTTTACTACTTACTAGCTACATATATTTAAATACTCTAAATCTCAGTTTCCACTACAAATAATGTCATGAATTTAGACATACCTGAGCATGTGGAAAAAGATGGGAAGATAGACTCAGAAGGTTAATTTGCTTTAGGGATGGAAGGGTCCCTTGAATGTGGCAGAGACTGGTTAAATGATCACCAATCACATTTACTCTAGCAGGGCAATCATGAAAACTACATTCCCCAGCATCCTTTGCAGGTAGACTGGGGCCATGATGTGGAAGTCATAGTCACCACTTCTAGTCACGACCATGAAATATATCACACAATCTTATATGGCTCATTACTGGTCAACCAGCTAAATTCAAATGATCCACCAGAGGACTCTGAAGAGGTCCTAGAAGGAGATCCCATCACAAAATGGAGGATGCCAAGATTCTAGAATCATGGAACAGAAGCTGCCTGCCACCTAGATTCTGATATTAGCCAAATTTTATTGCATAAAATCATTAAGATGCTAGGGGTGTTTGTTATAAAAGCCGCAAGAATTACTTTGACTAGTAAAGTTTCTCAAAAGTTTAAGAGAATAAAAGTCTAGGGCAAAATCATAATGGGCCATCAAAAGAGAAAATGGATGATCTGTGGTATATAGCATGACTGATGAGCTTTGCTCATTGTATTCTTTGGACTGCTTTCCTCCCTTTTCCATCTCCACTCTCCTCACACCCAGCTGGTTCTAACACCACAGCTATCAGAGTCAAGGCCATCATAAAGGTCCTTCTCATTAGAGTATCCACAGGATGCTTTGCGGTCGGCATAACAGAAGGGAAAGTGGAGAATATTTTCCCACTTTAATGAGAAAAGGTTTGGAGAACAGAACAGAGGAGCACTAACATGTCAGAAGCAGCAGAGATTGTCACACCAGTTACCTAGGATGCAAGCAACCAGTCACAAGTGAGAGGAGACCACAGTAAGCTGAAACCTCAAGAGAGCTTCTTCTGCCCTGGAAACTGCATAGTTACAGGTAGAGCAGGATTAAGCTAAAATAGCTCACGTTTTAGTGCCCATTTTCTTCCCTTCCTTATTTCCCTTTTAGGTTGAACTTCCCTCATTAAAAGCATTCCAACTTTCCAACAAATGCCTGTGAGTAGCACAATGATTTTACACTTCCCGGTAAGGAGAATATTGGAATTACACATTGAATGAGGGACACGCTGAGAGCTGCTGTCCATCCTCGAGTGAACTGTGTGATAATCCTGTTAACCTTCCTATCAGGAGGTCATTAAACAATTTTGAAAGCTGTTTCCCCTCACATCAGAACTGCATGTGAAATCTGATCTGGTCTTTTTAATATAAGCTGCTCAGCTGCACAGACTTAAATGACAGCCCCTCACATGTTTTATATGCTCTTTTATCAGACTTCCATCATCTGCTGCATACCTTGGTAGCCTTTCTCTTGTTTAGGTATTGTCCTTTGATTTTTTTTTTTTTCTTCTTTTTTCTTGATTCCAATATTTAACACTTTCTTACAACAGTATAGCTCCCTCCTTCTCTAGTTGCTTTTGATGCTTTATTTATACTTATATCAGTATGTTTTTCAATCATTTCAACATTTCACCCTCCTGTGCATTCGTCTTTTCTAAATTTGTTATTGCTGCTTAGCTATTTTCATGAAACTACCTACTTCCATTAAACCTAATTTATTTCTGCATTTCACACACTATCTCTCTCTTCATCTCCAAAAATAAACTGCCCAGTTTTCTGAGCTTTCTCCCTCCCTCCCACCCCCTCTTCCTTCCTTCCCTCCTTCCTTCCTTCCTTCCTTCCCCCTTCCTTCCTTCCTTCCTTCCT
>JAKSZT010054416.1:23295436-23373745 GCA_026826555.1 Tolypeutes matacus
CCTTCCTTCCTTCCTTCCTTCCTTCCTTCCTTCCTTCCTTCCTTCCTCCCTTCCTTCCTCCCTTCCTTCCTCCCTTCCCTTTCTTCCTTTCCTCTCCACTTTCTTTCTCTCATTTTTTATTTCCTTCCTTCCTTTCCTTTTATTTTTCATATTAAAATATGCTAACACCTATGTGATGTCAGGACTTGTCCTTGGATACATTTTCAGTGACAAACAACAGTTTTTCTTTTTTTTTAATCTTCTCAATCATGTAGTCCTTTCATTCTGCATGAAAACTTGATTTCCTTTTGGATTCCTAAAAGCACAAATTTTTACCTCCAGCACAGAGAGGACTTGTTATTAACCACATTTGAGAAATTGGGTAAAATTGAAATGTGCTTCTGGTGGCTTAACGAACACAAAATGGCTTCCTGGTCCCGAGGGAAGAGTCCATAATAAGACCCTGTCATTGAATTAGCAATTCAAACATCAAAGAAGTCAGTTTGCAGGGGTGTCAGGTTTGGGATTTGACATTTTAAAAAAATGTCTTCACAAAACAGGGTCCTAGTTATCGTTGGATGAAGGACACTGATTTAATCTCCCAGGGTGACTGAACTAGATGTCTGGGGTTCTTCCAAACATTCAAAGTCATTTCCAAATGTTTTTGATGCAGCACAACCCAAAAAGGATTTTGGCAAGTGTGTTTTCCCTTCATTTTAAAACCCATGCGTATTTCAAGGGAAATGCAATCCATATGTCTTTGATTCATTTACACTTAAATCATCTAAATGCCATTGTGTAAGAGCTATTTGATGTACAAGAAGCCTGTGAGCCTGTTTTATAAGCCTTTTTAAGCCTTATTTCTTTGAATCAGAAAGTCATGTTTTGCCGGCCCTAAACAGAACTTGAACTGGGAAAGGCTCAAGTTCACTTCGAAACTGAAAACCCGCAAAGTTTTGCGTGGCTTCTGTACTTAGCAATATGTTTCCCTTTGCCTAAAGCTCACAAACACCCAGCATTTCTCTTCTCTGTCTCACATGTAGTGAGAACAGGGTAAATCAATTTTTGAATCACATTTTACTTGTAAAATTCACATTTTGAACCTCAGTTATCTCCCAGGCACTGCCAGAAGTTAAAATAGCAACACTTGAAAATTAGGCTTTTGCTCTAAAAGGGCAAAACAGTCTATAAAGTACATAAATTACTGCTTCTGTACATTTATTTGTTTGACAGGTTTAAGATATAAGTGTGGCTTACATATGGATTTTCAGGATGCCAGATTGGATGCTCTACGAGCTACAGTCACAAATGTAACCTCTTTTTTTGAGACTTATGTTTGGGAGAATAGAATTGGAACAATCTTGCTGTTCTGCACAAATCTAATTGCTGTGTCAAAACAGCAATGGAATATGATGAACATTTGCATTTTTCTCATTTACTGGCCTTTTCTATGGCTTTAATCATATATGGCCTAAGTGGTCAAGAAGAAAGTATGTTGGGCTATTTGCTCCCCTGCTCCCTGACATTTCAAAAAGTCTAACGAATTGTAAGCTAATTTTGGGGTAGAATACGATCATCTGATCAAGTGCTTGGAGATACATAAATGATTAACACTGATTGCTATGGACATAGAAACATGTCTTGAGAATAGGATAAATCTTTCTCAAGCAAAAGCACTAATTATCTTCAAATGTGTGATTTCTTTGTTTTTATTTAGACACATCTTAGAGGTTGCATTTTAGTGAGGAGTAAGAAATAATGATGGTGTGATTGTCTGAGGAGAAGCAATATTTTAAATTTGCATTCAAGGCTTGGAGGCTGGAGATGAAGTTAAAAAAGAAACAATGAAATCCAGGTGAATCTAATTATTCCTTACTCGCTCGCTCTCTAGTTCACATATATGATAGGCTATCATGTTTGTGTAATCAGAAGGATTATAAAATTTAAGTTTGGAAAAAAGGATTTAGGCACTAAATCTAGCAAACAGTTAATTATGCTGAGATAATTAGATAGCAGAAAGTGTTGGATTTAGTTCTTTTTCATAGTTAGCTTTCATTAACTACCAAGGCTTCATGATTCTCTGCAGGCAGAAATTATTAGTATTCTATTCTTAGGAAGAATGGTACATGACTGACAAAGGATTAAACTTTCAAAAAGTGTGACAGACGCCTTTACATTGACCTATCCACATATATGCTTTTCAAAATAGATTTTTTTCTATTTTAAAATTGATCTAACAAGGTTTTTAAATCTAAATTAAATTCAGAAAATATATTAGTTTAAGAAAGTTCAGCAGACAATCATAACACAACCATAGATTCTAGTACCAATTTAAAACACAAAGCAGAGAACACAGGGTTTCATGATTATGCTGCTGTTCCACCAAATTGAACCAGAGGGCATTGATTAGGATTGATCAATAGGTTAATAACTCTGATTTTGGTTTATATAACTAGTGTTATATTATCAAATTCCATGGCAAGGATTTATGGGATTTAACTTGAGTTCAGGTCTTCCTTTAAAAACTTAAAGAAATGAATCTTCACAGTATTTCCTGACCCTGAACTGCTGCTCTCCATACTAGTCCCTTCTTGCCCTAGCTAAATTCACCTCTAGCTGGTAAACACAAAATCTTTGTCAGCCCTCATCTGTCATCTCAGAATGCCTTGCTGACTATCTTAAGAACATACATGATTCAGGCATTATTTACTTCACCTTTGGGTCAACTTGACTAGCTCTCTGTTAATGCAATAGAAGTTTCACACCCAAAGGAAATAAAACCAGCACAGATGAGAATATCATTGGCACCCTTGTAGTTTATAAGAGGGCACTAAGCAGGCTGCAAATCTCATGAGAGTAAATTCCAGACCTGGGAATTCTAGTTCTTCCTATTTTAAATGGATCAGAAAATATCTTTATAATGCCCCCTTGACAAACATATTTACATAAACACAACACAAACACACATTTACATAAACAAAACACACACTCACATATATACATGTATACTTACAGGTGCACAGTTTACAAACTTCCACTCATATTCCAGAAAGCAGGGTTTTATGGATTTTAAACATTTGGTTATGAAAATTTTTTAAATTTTAAATTACTAATTGTGGTAGTTTGAGTCTTTTGCAAACCCCAGAAAATTATGTTCTTAAATTGGTCCATTCTAATGGGTGTGAACCTGTTGTGAACTTTTAATTAGATTAGATTCAGTTAAAGGCCATTTGACTAGAATTCTCCAATAAGGTATAGCCTGGGGTGGGTCTTAATCCTCTTACTGGAGCCCTTTTTAAAGGAATGAATATACAGAGAAAAAGAGTGCAGACACAGAAAGAAACACCCAGAAGCTGAGAGAGAAGGCCCTGGGAGCCAGAAGCTGAAGTCAATGGAACACAGAAACAGAGAGGAGCCACTAAATCCATAAAGCTGAAAGCACCAATGCCCAGAGGAGAAGGGAGAGAGGAGCAGAGGCTACAGCTACAGGTCAGGGAGAAAGGATCTTCTGCTGACACCTTGATTTGGTCACTTTCACAGCCTCAGAAGTGTAAGTTCATAAATTAGTAAATCCCCATTGTAAAAGCCAACCCATTTCTGGTATATTGCCTTGGCAGTCTTTAGCTAACAAAAACACTAATATTTTACCTTTATCCAAAAAGCCCTCGATATTCAAAATAGGCATTCAGTACTGTGATAGGCAGAATAATAACCTCTCAAACATATCCATATCCTAATCCCAGGAACCCATGAATATGTTAACTAACATGACAAATGGGACTTTGGAGATGTTGATTAAGTTAATGGTCTTGAGAGCATCCAGGATTATCCAGGTGGTCCCAATGTAATCACAATATAAGAGGGAAGCAAAATGGTCAAAGTCAGAAAGAACAGATGTGACCCTGGAAGCAGAGGTTGGAATGATGTGCTTTGAAGACAGAAGAAGGGACCACAAGCCAAGGAATGCAGGTGGCCTCCAGAAGCTAGAAAAAGCAAGGAATCAGATTGTCCCCTAGAGCTTCCATAATGAACACATCTTTGCCAACAACTTAGTTTTAGACCATAAAATCCATTTTGGACTCCAGGCTCCCAGAAATATAAGGGGATAAATTTCTGTATTTTAAGCCACTAAGTTTGTGGTAGTTTGTTACAGCAGCAATAGGAAACTAATGCAAGTATTATATTTTTTATATTTTGAATGTGTTTTTTTCTATTTTTGTTTTAGCATTTGATTTCTCTGTGTTATTTTAAAATTTCCCTGTGTGCTTTGCTTTAAACAAATAAATAAACTACATAAAACACATGGTCTTCAATTTATGTATTTTCAGATTTTCAGAACTACATGGTTTTCCCCAATGCATATAAAATTCAACATAAATCAATTGTCCATAAATTATTAAATACTGAAATATATAAATTTACATGAAAGTCTTGAGGTGTATGTCAATTTGATAGAGGGATGTAGAGCTAATTATATTTTTCCCCATGAGTTAGTTTTCATTTCTCTAAGGAATAGAGTCAAGATACCCATATTTCTCAGTCAACATTATATTTTCCTTGCTGAGACTGATTTAGTGCTCATAGTTCATACATAATCCTAGTACCAGATATATTTCTGTAGATTTCTACTGATTTTTTTTACCCCTAAAGATCTCAGCAAGTTCTCATCAGAATAATGGGGCCCCAAAGTTTGGAACCTTAGGGTCAGTCAATTACATCCATTCCCCCATCCCTGAAATAGACCACCATCGCCCCCCCCCCACCTTGGCAAAAAAAAAATTGCTCCAGCTCTTTGCTCTGCCCTCTCTGCTCAATTCTTTCTTCCTCCTTCTTGACTTCTTTCCTTTTTGACCTAATCTCAGAATATAAATACTCTAACCTCAGCCTCTTTACAGAACACAAAAAGTTCACTCCAGCTTCTTGCTCCAGTTCAAATTTGGCTTTTTCCCAAAGACAGTAGTTTCCTCGCAACACTTTTGAATGAAGATTTTCATTCTCTTAAACCTCAGTATCACGTGACTGGGAGAGTTATGAACGGTCCTCCACCTGCTCCACCTACACCTCATTTTGACCCTTTCATTCAAAGAAATTCAGGTTTCTACTAAGAGAACTTTTTTATAATTACACTCAGCCCCCCAAATTTTTAAAAACCCTTCTACACTAAAGATCAGTCCTCTTGTTCATAAAACATACCCATTATTTTATAGGTGATCTACTAGCCTCAGTTTATACCCTCCATATTCATTGGGCATGTCACCTGTATCACAGCCTCCTTCTATCTGAATACCTGTTAGTATACTGCACCATTTCAATATCCACATGGAAGACCTCTACAATACACTTTCACATCTGTCAATAATCCCTTCAAATTCAGTGGAACTGACCTGTACTCTCCTTCCCTAGCTCTTTTTCATATCTACTCCTGGATCTTCTCAGGAACTATCTTAGTTTGCCACAGGGCTGCCAATGCAAAATATTAGAAATGGGTTAGCTTTTATAATGGAAAGTAAACGCTTACAGTTCCAAGTCTGTGAAAATGTCCAAATCAAGGCACCATCAGATATGCTTTCTCACCAACGTCAACTACTGGTGATCCTAGCACCCTGCCACATGGTGAGGCAGGATGGCAGTCAATCTCTGCCAAGGTCCTTGCCTTTCCTTCAAGGATCAATATCTACAGGAGCTCAGCTGTGGGCAATCAGGCATATGGCTTGTCTCATTCTGGACCTCCTTCCTCAGCCTTAGCTACTCAGCTTTCCCCCTGAGCCCTGCTGTAGCTATTCAGCCTTGACCTGCTTCATGGGCCTAGTCTCCTGTGCGCTTCATGCATCAGCTTCAGCTTCTAGTGATCCTTGAGTCCACTCTATCAAATGGCTGGTTCAAAATGGCAGAGCTCCCTTTTCTGTGTGTCTTCTTTCTCTCTGTGTCTCTGGTTATATAAGACTCCAGTAAGAGAGCAGAGACCCAACCTGAGACATGCCTCACTGACATAGTCTAATCAAAAGTGATTTAGTCAAGTGATCTAACCAAGGTCCCTTAATGGGATCTAATGCAATCCAATGGTCTCATACTACAGAAATTGATTAGTTTAAAAACATAACCTTTTTTTGTGATTCACCAAATCCAAACTGTCACAGGAACTAAAACTTCCATTTTAGAAATTTGAATTTCTGCTTTCTTGTTCTCTGACCATGCCTTCCCTTTCCATATCCCTCTGGACTTCTTTCCTTATACATGGCTTTTTATTTGTAAAGTCATAGAACCCCTCATTATTCCATGTTACTCTTAACTTTCCTCATTTCCTTCCCCATACAGCCTCAAAATCACCCTCAACTCCTTTGCACCTAGGTTCTTTTTGTCACTTCTCCTAATACTGGGTCACTCATACATACTGTCCACCTCTGTACTCTATGGCTTGGTTTGCTTGGAAGAAATGATGTAATTTTGTATACTGAGGCTAGCTAGTAAGTGTTTATACCCTTCAACTTTAGCTTGCCTCTCTTATAAAGTTTTTACTTGTCTTTTCTCCACTCCTACTTCTATTTCCCTCAGGAACAATTCAAAACATGTATCATTCCACTCAAAACCCCTAACCAACTCCTTTATTCTTATTCTATATGGTAAATGCCAACCCTTTCTTCAGAGAGAAACTTGAGGTTCCCAGTTTAACTAACTCAAATTACTTCATCACAATCTACCATTTTTACTGCTTTCTTCTCAAATCTCTGAAAATTTGATTCTGAGGATGAATCCCTATTTTCCAACTCATAGCTTTTCCTTCCACCTGTACTTTTGCTCCAATAATTAACCATTCTCATTTTTACTTTCAGACTCTCCCTCTCCCGGTTCTTTCCTACACACTCAAATGTTTAGTACTTTATACAATAAAAAGTTATCTTCCTTGACCCTGTATCTCCCACTAATTCTCTAAATTCTAACCTTTCTTTCTCATCCATACTTCTCTAAGATATGGTAAATGGTTACTGTCTCCGTTTTCTTGCCTATCAATCAACCCAAATTCTCTGTACTCTGACTTCTGTCCATACCTCTAAGTTGAAACAGCCTTCTTCAATACCAATTTTTATTTTAGTTATATTACACAGAGTAACAGAAGTGAAAATCCAAAATCTTTGTTGCTTCACAGAGTAAATGTGTATTTCTCTGTCAAGGAACAATGAAGATGTTCATCCAGTAGTTTTCCTATAGTAAATAAGGGATCCAGGGTCCTCACATCCCATAAGTCAATCATCTTCTAGGGCCCAATGGACCAGCCATCAAACAAGAATCCATGGGAATTTTGTTTGCACCAAGCTTAGAAGTGACACACATCACTTTTGCACACACATCATTGGATAGGACATGGTTAACTATCTACACAATCTGCATGGTAATCTTGGAAATGAAGCTGAACTCTGTCTCAAAGAAAAAGAGGGTATAAATTGGTTAAATCCTTAGTGTCTGCCCCTTGGTCATCAAATATTCCTTTCACACTTCCTCTCATATTATAACACACCAGCTTTCTCCCAAGAGAGATAACCTAATACTCTATTAGTCACTGCATCCAATGCAAAAACCCTTGTCTCTAGTATATATGTCCTCTTAATCACATTATTCAGAAGTAGTTTCTCTTGGTTCAGCAAGCTGAACAGTAAAAAGACAAGTTTTCTTCCCCCAACACATCTAATGTGCTATGTTGAATCAGACATTGGATAAACACAATAAACATCCCCATTCAGAAAAGGGAAGAAGAATACATAATAGTTACTGATCTTTAGCAATCCAAATTCTCTGTCTGGTAGTACGAGAGGTTTCTTGATCAAACCCTGTTTGTGATGGTTAATTTCATGTGTCAACTTGGCTGAGTTATGGTGTACAGTTGTTTGGTCAAATACTATTCTGCTTGTTAGTTTAAGAGTATTTCATGGATAGGACTTGCATTTATAATTAGGTGATTTCTTCTATGATCAACAAAAGAGATTGCTCTCATCAATGTGGGGAGTCTTCCCTTATCTTAGAGGTCTTAAAAGCCAAAACTGAGGATTTCAGAGATCAGAATAATTTCTGCTTCAACTTTAGCATTGGATTTTGCCAGAATTTCCAGCCAGCCAGCTTCTCCTGGGGAATTTGGACTAAGGACTTCAGCATTACCTTTATAGGACTTTTGAGCTTGAGGCCTGCCCTATGGAGTTTAGACTTGCCAACCTCCATGGTTGCATGAGACAATTACTTATGATAAATCTCTTTATATATTGGTTCTGCCTCTCTAGAAAACCCTAATAATGCAATAAGCTTCACTCAAAGATATTTATTCCATTCAATTCCTTGTGCTAGTTCTTTTCTACACTTGATTCTTATTTTTGACTTATTTCTTTGCTTCTATGATTCTAATCGCTCTCATTTTGATAGCAACTATTTGGAGGCTATCTGAGATAAGATTTGGTGAGGAAGACCACACTATTTACTTTGCCTTAATTTCCCTGAGGGCTTTTTTTGTTCAAATCCTTGATTTTCTATTTTACCATTGGGGCCTAGAGGGAATCGCATTTCCAAACTGTCAAGGCTACCAAATTCTGAATGCTAACTGTTCCCTTTATCTGCTTGCAAGCCATAGATTTTAACCTGAACTCATCTTTTTCTTGTAATACTTTGCCAAAAAAAAAAAAAGTAAAATCAAATTACATTACAGTTCTACACTACCTTCCCAAGACCTTTGAGAAACAGGCTCTTGCTCTGTCTTCAAAGTTATTAAACATGATAATTTTAACAAATCTTTTGCCACCACGTATCACAGATCTCTTTCTTTCTACTCTCTGGTATCAATTTATTTTCTGACTAAGACTTTATCATTAATCCAGTGCCACATACTTGGAAGGTTTGTCATAGCAGCATCTGGTTCCTAGGTATCAATTATATCAATTATATTTGTTAAGGTAATCCTAGTTGCTATGAGTGATAGGAACCAAAATTTCAGAGGTTTAACACAAGGAATCTTTATCTCTTGTTTGTATTACAATAAGAACATTTGGCAGGCAGCCTGATGGCAAAGAGTGAGTGAGGAATCCAGGCTCCTTCCATTCCTCAGGGAAGAGGAGTCTTCTACTTCTAGCCAGTGGACTGAAAATAATGTGGATGTTTTCCCCAAGGGAGATTTTGTGAGGTTAAAATCTGATTATCTTTTTCCTAAGTTTTGGAAACGTCTTCTAATAGGTCTCCTACTTTCAATATTATTTGACTCCAATTCATTTTCCACACTTCTGCCAGAATGCTATTTCTGAAAAGTAAATATTATCCTGTCACGTTTTCTCTGGAAATCCTTTGGAGATTCCCTATAGCATGGCACACAGCCCTTCAGAATCAGGTTCCTGACCACCTGCCAAGTTCTTTTCCCATAATTTTTACAATTTAAGTTCCAGTAATACTAATATTCTCATAGTTTCCTATACTCAGCATATCTTTTGACACCTTTGTATGAGCAGATTTTCCTTCATTCTTGCCTTCTTGGTGAACTCCTATTCATTTTTCACACTTTTTTCAGAAATCATTTCCTCTATGAAACCTTCTTTGATCCATTTGTCTAAAAATAATTCATCACCCCCTACACAGTACTACTTCTAGAGCTTGTAAATACTACTTTTATTAATGTATGCTGTCTTGCCTTTACTTTTTTTTTTTTTTTTTTTTTTGGAGGCAAGGAATCATGTTTTCTTTTTGTATCTCTAGCAAGCACCTATCACTATTCTTGATATATAATATTGTTTAATAAATATTTATAATTATTTACAGAGATTTCCCTGAGATGGCTCCCTCATCTGTTTGCTTGGCTTTTTGTTTGTTTGTTTGTTTTTTCTCATTGTTTGCACATTGTCTGTTTTTTTTAAGCAGCACCAGGAACCAAACCTAGGACCTCCCATGTGCAAGGCAGGCACTCAACTGCTCAAGCCACATCCATTCCTGTTTATGGCAATTTTAAACTGTTGAGGTAGAGCCAAACATATTAACTAATTGCTTAAATAAAAAATATTTAGGATATATGATAAGCATAGAGAAATATCTTCTAAATTGATGCCATCAAACTGTTAAACTCCAGACTCTTTGGCTATCATAAGATGAATCAACCAAGTCTAAATTGACAATCAGTTTTAGATTCATATGCTGAACTCTTCAAATTTATATCATTTAGTTTACAAGGCTCATTTATTTGCCTTATTTGACTGTATTCCATGAATTATTCTCTCTGTTAAAATATCGTCTTCACTAGTATTCTCCCTAATGGTTACAGTATAGCAAATAAAGAGATCAAATAATGTTAGTTGAATTTGATTCATTCACATCATTATTAAAGGATGTGCTTTCCAATACATCTTAATTTAATTTGACTTTTAATTTCAAAACCTTGGATTTATTGGGCACCCATTATACTCCAAGACCTGCACTAAATACTGAGGAAACAATGAAACAAAGAAAACAAGAACTAAGCAAGTGAGCACACACTTTGAAATGAAAAGTACTGGATTAAATGGAAAATCAAGGAAGGTTTCCCAGAGGATATGATATCTAAGTTGAAATTTAAAACATGAATGGGCATTGACCAGATGCATGTTTGGAAAATAGCTATTTCCAGACCAGTAATTGGAGGGAGGTTGCATACTTTTCTTCTTATGGACTGTTAAATCCCCCAAGGCAAGGTTTGAGCCTAACTCAACATTAGATCTTACCATAGTACCATATAAAGTACATAATGCATATACCATGTCCAATAAATCTTTGGTAAAAGAAGGAAGAAAGGAAAGGAGGACAGAATTTCTTCACTTTAAATTTATCTTGTCAGTGTTCTTTCATGAATACTCTTTAAAATACATCATTTACAAAAGATTCCCAGACTACGTACCTTACTGCCATTAAAGGGTCAAGTATACCATTTACCAAAAGAGAAGAGTGAGAAGAGTTATAACAGCAGTGTCAACAATTTCAGAGAGTGAGAATAAGGCAGATTCATAATTAATTTACTTTATATTTATATCATTGTAGCTAAGAATTGATAACTATATGTATATATACTTAAGATATACAAACACACAGATATCATATATGTAAATCTAGTTATATATATATGTGTGTGTGTGTGTGTGTGTTTGAAACCTTCCACATAATATGAGGAATATACCATTTCCCTTATAAATTGATAATAGAAGCCAGGACAAAGAAAAAAATGCATCTCTGATCAGAATACATTCTAATTAGATTTATTTATTCATTCTGAGTTAGCAGTGCTAGTTATTCAGTTAGCAATGCTATTCAGTTAGCAATGCTAAGAACAAAATCACATCACAGTTATTTAGAGAAGTACAGTTTGTTTGGGGGCAAAGTCCCCTCTGGCTGTAAACCTGTGAAACTTACAAAACAATTTACTTCCTTCCAATACACAAAGGGACAGACATAGGATAAAAATTTGTATTATCACAAGGAGATTTTGGGAGGGAAACATGAGTCACTGGTCCCCAACAGTCCTGAAAACCTGCAGGGCATACTCCATTAGATTTCCAAGTCTGAGAGTCATTCTTAAGAAGATGGGTTTCTTCTCATTCTTGGGGCCTCATGGGGGCCCACACTTTCCACAGGTTTGCCCAATGGCCATTTCTTTGGTTCCACCCTCATCAAGCATCTGGGTGGTAACTGAGATCCAGACCTCACCTTCCAAGAATATTGGTGTGATGGCCACTCTTTCCCCAATCTCTGGGGGAGTCTCAACCCCCTTAATACAATGAAGTGGCAGCAACATTCTCCCCAATCTCTGGCATACAGGCCCAACCCTCTCAGTACAGTGAGTTGGTGACCTGGCTTTCTCTAATATATGGGGAACAGGATCACCCCTCTCGTAGCACTGGTGTGGTGACCTCACTTTCCCCAATGCTTGGGGAGTGTACTTCACCCTCTCTGTAGCCTGGGATGGCAAAACACTCTCTGAACAGCAGGCTTGAACATCCACCCTCTTCAAATGCCAGAAGAAACTTACCTTCTCCATACACATGGGTGGGGTCCCTCTCTTGGTCCAAGGAGATGTCTTAATTCCTTACCTTAGCCTCCAGGGTTTTCCTCTTAGAGCATTTTCTCTTCCATTTCTCCCCTCCATATCCCTTTTAGTCCAGGTTGACAGTGGTTTTGTTCATACAGCTCTCTCAAAAAGCTTGTTGGTTTAGCATGCAGGAAGCAGGGGTCCAAGCCATCAGACAGTAACACTTTCCACAATTCTTTCCTGGATAACTGTATTTTCAAACCTGGACATGGTCAAACCAAAGCCTAATCTTAAAATAATTTAGTCAAAGACATCTCAGCTGAATCTAATACAATCAAAGGATATCACAACCAGAGGAACAGACCAGTTCACAAACATAATCTCTCTCTTTGGAATTCATAAATAATCTCAAACTGCCATACTTGGTATGGTGCCTGGGAAGTAGAAAGCAATAAATGGTAATACTATTGTAACTTTTCCTCTAAGTGATGAAGAAGATGGTGATATGGTGATACTGTCCTGTCTGCATGCTGGACCATGAGTTACAGAAGTTCAACATTATGGTTAAGTGCAAGGAATATGGAGGCAGAACACCTGATTTCAAATCATGTTCATGCCAAAAATCAACAAATTAGCTTGCTGATCTTGGGAAACTGACTTAATCATATTGTACCTTCATTTATTCATCTATAAAATGAAGATGATGGGGACGAGGATGATGAGGATAGTGATGATGATGATAGTGGGATGTGATTATGATGATAGACTCTCCTTTGCAAGAATTGAGTTATAAATATAAGCAACTTTTAACATTGTTGGCACATATCAAGGTATTTATAATATTTTAGACTGGTTAAATACATTAGCTATTGTCATTAGTATCCATTTTTCCCCCCTTGGTGAGAAAAAACTTGAACAGCTACTGCTAGGCTCTTTTACTCAGTCCTCTCAGGACCAGCCACAAATTTGCCACTTGAATGCCAAGAGTTAAGGATTGCGTTTGTTTTCATGGAATAGCTCAAATTATACTTGCTCAGTTAAGGAATTACTCCCACAACCTGTGCACATTAGCATAGCCATAAACTAAAAAGAATATTTATTTTCCTTCATTCATTAAACAATGAAGTACCTATTATTAAGTAACTACTCCATGTGTACTGTTCTAGGCCTTAGGGCTACAGCAATGAACAAAGCTGACAATGCCCTTGCTCTCATGGTGCTTGCATTTTTAATGCATTTATACTGATGCATTTCTGATGCTGATAAAATTATATTCTAGATTTTTGGGTAAACAAACATTTCAGGCTGTGAACCCAATAAATATACAGCTTAGATAAAAATTTATGGAAAAGAAATAAAATAAAATAACAATAATAAAACAAGTAATATTCTTGGAACTGAGTACATTTTATTGAACTAAATTGTCATTAAGTTCTTTCCAGTTCTAAAATGCAATGATCCCACTAAACCCACTAAGAGAGAGCAGTGATGTGGTTCCCCAGTGATTACAATGAATACAAACTATATAAATACATATTAATTTGTTTCACATTCTTGGCCCTCTAACTGTTTTACTTATTGTATTAGTCTGCCAAAAGGGTGCTGAAGCAAAGCACCAGAAATCTGTTGGCTTTTATAAAGTGTATTTATTTGGGGTAAAGTCTTACAGTTATAAGACCATAAAGTGTCCAACCCAAGGTTGATTTCCTACCAAAGTCAGTTGCCACGTGTTGAAGCAAGATGGTTGCTGATTTCTGCCTGGTCTCTTCTTCCTGGGCTTCCTTTTCCTCTTAAGTCTCCATGGGCCTGTTTCTTTCTGGGCTTTCTGTGTCAGTCTCAGCTGTCTTCCCAAGCTATCAGGCAAATGGCTTATCCCTCCCTGGGGCCACAGGATCAAAAATACAAAGTTTTCTCCTCTTCCGTGTGTCTTCTTGAGTGAGTGTCCATTTATATAAACCCTCCAAGGTGGCAGGGACTCAACCTGAGTTACACCTTACTGACATGGTTGAATCAAAACCCTAATCTTAATGGGTAATTTAATCAAGGACCTCTCAACTGAATCCAATATAATAAAAGGGTATCACACCCAGAATAGATTAGTTTACAAATATAATTTTTCTCTTTTGGGGATTCATAAATAATCTCAAACTATTACACCTATATTTGTGTAACTTTCACAACATCCCTACAAGCTAAGTTCTATTATGATCTCCATCTTATGCAAGGGAAACCAGAGGCTAATTGCATCCAGTGATTAAGTAGCAGAGCATTGATCTAAATGAACAAGGAGGTGCTCTTAACCAACATGCCATATGTGTCTCTTCAGCAGGATTAAAGAAATGGCCACCAAGATCCATGTGCTTCCCCCACTATGACACCACCCACTGCCACATATGGATTTCATGGTATTCATGAATTTAAGCAAGGATTCCAGTGATCCGTGGCTCTTGGTTAGACCAAATATCCCTTTGGCATGTACATGATGTTCAGATGAATTTATGAAAGTCTCATAGACTGGTGTTTTATCAGGCTCACACTCTTGGTATTCACCAGAACTGTCAGCCCCCTGATTCCCACCCCCACAGTTACTACCAGTTCATTGCCTGCCTCACCACCACAAACACTCTGAAAAAGATGAATCCCTAAAAGGAAGCTATATTTATAATTGATACCTTCCTTCTTCAAAGAGACAATCTGGACCGATTTCATCTTGGCTTGCAGTCTTATTTTTTTCAGTCATCAACTGAAATTCAGTCCACCTGGGTCAATCATTGGCACCCAGACTTTTTTCCACATGTCTCTGTCTCTGAATCTGACCTAATACCCTACATCTCCACAACCACAAGCCCTTTGTAAGTCATGTCCTGACATAAGCAAAATCATGCTTTAATATTTCTCATCCTAAAAATATAAATTAATTAATTAATTAGTTAATTTAAAAAATTCATTCTGGACTTTACATCTCCCTCGAGCTACTACTCCATTTGTCTCTTCCTTTTTTATAACAAAATTCATTATTTTTTTCTATGTTCCTGTCTCTATGTCCTCATCTCACAATCTCTCCTACACCAAATCCAGTTCAGAATTCAGCCAAATGGAATCTCTTGCCAATAAAGGAAGTCATCCACATATTGTTGGCCAAGGCAACAGTCAATAGTCCTTATCTTTTTATCACTTCCTTTTAGAACTTGACACAGGTGATCACTTCTCTCATCTTGAAACACTTTTTCATTCATCTATTTACAATCATTCTCCCATTTTTCTTATTCTATCCCATGACTCCCAACTATGTATCATTAGTCTCCACCTCCTTCCTGAAATCCACATTTGTCCATTAATTGCCTACTCAATATTGCCATTGGATATCCCTTAGTTTCTTAAATGTAAATAACTGAGACAGAATTTATATACCACCTCCTTAATTTGTTCTTACCAGTACTTCTCAGCTCAGCAAATGGCACCATCACTTATCCAGTTTCAGAAAACAAAAACCAAGATGTCATCTTTGAATCTTTGCTTTCCCTACACCATGCATTCAAATATCAAGTTTTTCCAGCCAAACCATTGAAATATAACCTGAATTAAGTCATATCTCATTACCTCCTCTGTTACTATTCTATTCTAAGTCACTTTTGCCTCCCTTATAAACTGCCATAACAGCCTCATAACTTCCCTTATAGTTTCCACTCTTTCTCCTACACAGTAGCCAGAGGGAATTTATAAAACCTGTATCAAATCACATTTTGTTACTAAGCTATTCAAAAATTTTCTATAGCCTTCCACCATACTCAGAATGAAACCAAAACTCTTAATTCGGGCTTTGTCTATCTTTCCAGTCTCATTTTCTATTATGTTCCTCCTTGCACGCTACAATTTATTCACAGTGTCTTTCTACCTCTTCCTTGAATACAAGGTTTGTTCCTGCCACAGTACCTTAATACTTGTTGTTCTCTTTGAAACAAACCCTCTGTCTTCCCATAGCTCATTCATCCATTTTATCTATATCTTGGTTCAAAGATCATGAATTTAGAAAGATTTCTCTGACAAGTTTATCCTTGATATCTCCCTTTTCATTCATAATTCTTTTATCCAAATATATATTTCTTAATTTACAACTACTAGAAATTACATTATATAATTTGTTAATTTGTTGTGTTGTTGTTTTCTGTCTCTGACACTAGTATAGAAGCTCAATCAAGGCAAGAATGCCTAAAATAGTTTCTAGCACTTGATAGGCATTTAACAGACTATTTGCTAAAGTGGTGAGTGAATGAATGACCATAATTTTTTTAAGTTTTTCTTAACTTATTTTAGATGCCAGGTTTATTTTTCTTTTTGGACTTAATTTTTATCTAAATAATATCTTGATTTTCTCATTTTATATGGAAAATGTTGACATAGTTGAATCATATTTTGTATATAAATACAATGATTTCTGCTTAAGAGATTTAAAGGTCATAAGTCAACATTGAAGATCAAAGATAGGTAGTACATAATATGAAACATGTAAATAGATGTTTTCACTTTTAACACAATCATTACAAAGCAGAAAATCAGCCTGGTTATTCAAATTTGCAATGTATTGTTTAGAATTGCTGCTAAGAGTTAAACATAATTACATTAAATTCAGCAAGAGAAAAGAATTTGAATAGTCTTTGAGGTCACACAGTCAACAGACTTTCTAAAATACCTATTGTATGCTAAGAACTTGTGCCAGGCTTTCTATGTTATTCGTGGAAAATAGAGATAAAATAAAGTCCCTTACAAGCAGCGTTTATAATTCAGTTATTGCTACCAAACAACTGCACATGGACAATCCCTAGAAACATTTCCAGACCTAATGAGAACACATTTATAGAGAACTAGCCCAATAAATTATGTTAGGAGGCAAGGGAGATAAAACCAACAAATTATTTTAAAAGAAGGGCCAATTTAATTGAAGAGATGAATTCCTTTGCAGCAGCGATACATGTGATTTTTCCAGAGGAGGAAAATGGCAAAGTCATGTGGAAACAATCCGATCATCTAACTTAAGGAGAATTAAGAAATTGGGCTGATTAGATGGGGAATCTTGGCAAGGCTTTGATGCAGAAAGAAGAGTTTAGATTTAAGCCAATTTTCATTCAATTTTCAAAATCAGCAAGAAGTTTCCAAAGTTAGATGTGATAAATGAAATTCAAAGCTCTAACAAGATTCTCTGCAATTACAAGGATTCCCAGTACCTATAATGGCAAATAAAAGAGGTCTCGTAACTATAATGACAAATTAGGGAACTCAGATTCTCCTGCTGATGGCAATTTGAAAAACTGTACAAACTAATAACAAAAAAAAAAAATTGTTTTAAGGAAAAATGCATTCAGGGCTGATTTATCCCTGTTATACTGTTTCTGACCTGTACAGTAACTCTTCAGAAACTAAGAGATCAAGGGGCATTTTTATACCTTCACATACAGTAAGATGTGTAAGGTGAACTTATCCTAAATGCAATGATTTTTACATATGTATAGCCATATGTAATTATCACTCTGATTAAGATGCAACACTTGGTCACCCCATAAATTTTTTCTCATACCCCTTTTCCCAATGTAACCAGTATTCTGAATTCTATCATCATTAGTTTTGCTTGTTCTTGAACTTCATACAAATGGAGTCATAAAGTAAGGACTCCTGTGTCTGGTTTCTTTCACTCAATATAGTATCTGTGAAATTCATCCATGTTGTTGCATATATCAGTAGTTCTTTCTTTCTTATTTCTGTGTGGTTTATATACATAATAGATATATTATGCTTTTTCTTCTTTATGGCATTTGGATAATTTTCAGCTTGGGTTTATTATAATCATTGTATATGACATGTGTACATAGAATCGAAAAGTATTTTATATACAACTTCAATGATTTTTGCTTTGAACATTTGAATAAAAGTCTTTGTGTGGACATACATTTTTCATTTCTCTTTAGGTAAATACCTAGGAGTAGAATTGTTAAGTCATATGGTAGATGTATGTTTAACTTTATCCAAAACTTCCAAACTATTTTCCAAAGCACTTGTGCATTTTACATTCTTGTTAGCAATATGAGAGTGTTAGTTCTATATCCTTGCCAACTCTGGATATTGTCAATCATTTAATTTTAGCCATGGCCATGTCTTTTATCAGTTTGGGAAAGTTCTCTGACATTGTCTTTTCAAAAATTACCTCTACTTCATTCTTTTTCTCTTCTGTTTCCTGTAGTCAAATATCAATGATATCAGACCTTCTTACTTATTTCTAGATCATTCTTTTTTCAATCGTGCCTTATCCTAGGTGTTGTCAGAAAACCTATATTTCAGATCACTAATTTTCTATCAAGAAGCTATATTTCATATATTTTTAAACTCATCCAATGAATTCTTAATTTTCATATCTAGAAATCCATGTCATTCTTTTTAATAATGCCCAGTGCTTTGCCAATACAACTTTATTTTTCTTTTACCTTTTTGAACTTGGTGAGCAAAGCTATTTTGAAGAAAATATCTTAAAACTCCAATATATTAAGAACCCATTGCTCTTTTTCTATTATCTGCTGTTTTTGCTGGCTGGTTTACATCAAACCTTGTCTCTTATATGCCTGGTTATTTTTTTTAAGTACTATATCCATCAGGCTAACCATTCTGCCAATAAAAATATAAAATATATCTTTTTATATATATTTATATTGATAGTTATGTGCATAGATGATATGAAGGCATTTGAAAGTATCCAAAGCAAGTGAAAATTTAGAAGTTACTATCCTTAAAGGAAGAGAGACTCACAATAAGGAATTTCTACATTTATTTTTATGTTTCCTAAAATTACTTTTCTGTGTATATCAGGTACAGGGAACCAAGCCCAAGAAGCAGGCAGCATTAGTAAACTGATGAAACACACAAAGCTGAAATTTGGGGCTGCAAGAATGACTACAAATCAAGGGAAAATCCATAGAAAAGGGAACCCCACAAGATGAAGCCCCAAAATATGCACACAAATTCCCATCAAACATTGGCTGACACCAATACTGTACCTGCACTCCAATAGAAAGCAACAGCTGGGAGGATGAAGAGTGGAGTGAGCAAATATTTCAGTAGCTCCCTGATTCTGGAGAGACAAAATTTGGAATTCAAGTCTTATCAGTTTAGAGTAGCTTGGTAAATAATTTTGTTTTTTCATTAAAATATCAGAAGAGGCCTGACATCTTTGTGGAGAGTCATCGTGGGGTCCTGCTTCAACAGGGCGTGAACATAGTTCTCACCCCACTTGGACTGTCATTCAGGCCAGCCCATGCCACCTCCTCAAAATGCCTTAAGACCATCCAAAGTCTCCTATCGCCACCACAACTTCTCCTCAGCCATCCACCATGACAACCACAATGCCTCACAGGTATGCCAAAACTCCAGCCAGGACTCAGTGGTCTCCATCAACTGCCAGACCAACCTGTAGCTCTAGATGCTTACATCTACCTGTCCATGTCTTACTACTTTGACCATAATGATGTGGCTTTGAAGATCTTAACCAAATATTTTCTTCACCAATCTCAAGAGAAGAGGGAACACACTGGGAAATTTATGAAATTACCAATGAGGTGACTGAATCTTCCTTCACAGTATTAAGGAAACAGAATGTGACAATTAGGATACCAGGCTGAATATAATCGAGTGTGCCTTGCACTGGGACAAAAGGATGATCAGTCACTAGAACTGCACAGACTGGCCACTGACAAAAACTATCCACCATCATGTGACTTTATTAATATTCATTACCTGAATGAACAGGTTAAATCCATCAAAGAATTGGATAATGACATAACCAACATGTTCAAGTCCCTCCTCAAGCCCAAGCAAATCTGGCTTGACAAGCACATTCTGGCAAACAGTGATGACAAAAGCTAAAATTTAGGTTGGTTTCCCTATAGCCATGGGGGTGATGTCTGTAATCAGCAAGGCAGTGCATGCATGTTGAGTTTACCTTTACCTGTTCTATAAGGTACATCAAAACATCCACTAAATTCTTTCATTTGCTCCATTCTTTCAAATAAAGTAACTTGGTACCCATTTGCCTCCCTTTCCCCCCCACTCGCCCCCCCCCAAAAAAAAGACTACCAGAAAAGCCATCTGGTAAGACTAGGGACCATATTAAAGTAGTTCTCCTCTTAGAAAACCTAAAACCAACCTCTACAGGACCAAGGTAATCCATTGTTTCTCTATATGCCTCCCTGCCCCCCCAAAAATATTTTTTGTCATAAAATGTCTTCTAGAATCTCTGAGTTTTGAAATGTCTACCATCCAATGAAAATTTTATGAGATATACTAAAAATAAAATAACAGAGAAAGAAACAGATCTACAGATGATTCACAAACTGAAATTAGAAAAAAAGACTTTACAATAGACTTCATAAATTTCTTGAAGAAAGTAGAAAGGCAATGGTTATATTGGAAGAAGAGAGAATTTCAACAGAGTCAAGATCCCTAAAAAATTCCAGTGGACATTCTAGAATTGAAAAATACATTATCTGAAACTAATAACTTATTTGATGGATACAACAGTGGGTTGGAAACAGAAGATAAGAATAGAGAATTCAAAACAAGGTTAACAGAAAACATCCAACCTGAAACACAGAGAAAAAAAGGAATAAAAAGAACAAAGTAAAGAATAAGAGACATATGGGACATTATGGGACATGATCAATTATTCTAATATGCATATGATTGGAGTCACAGGAAAAAGGAAGTAACATATGGACCCCAAGAAATATTTGAGGAGATAATAGCCAAGAATTTCCTGAAACTGATAAATGACTGGTTTAAGAAACTTGGTGCATCCCATAACAGGGGTTTCTAAGGAAGAGTTCTCTACCAGCCTTATCGATTGTTTCATTCAAAAACTGTATGTTGAGTGTTCACTCTGAGTCAGGCACTAAAGATACAACCTTGAGTGGACATTGTCTCTATCATCACAGAGCTTGCAGTCTAAACCAAAGACTTATTTACAATAGTGTTTTTACAGGGAAAAGTTCTATAAAATGTGTTTAATGGAACATGATTCATTACTTTGTATTCATCATTGTGTATATGATACTAACTTTGAACTGTGGAGTTTCTTGTAAATTAGTTAAAGCATTGATACACTACCCTGAGAGTATTAAGGTACAAAGTAGGAAAGCAGGAGGGTAAGGTGATCAAAATTTCACATAGAGATTTCTCTAGAAGCAGGATAACCAGTGAGGATATTGTTTCATTAATCAAAAAGGCAAAAGTTTATGGTGAAATAGATTGAAGAATGTGTAGAATGTAAAAGTATCTATATTTGGTTATTGATCAGTCATGCAAAAAAGAATGGGAATTGAAGATAACTTGAATTAGAGATGAGAGATTGAGGACTATTGCAACAAAGAGAAAAAGGTTGATTTGAGAGGCATTAAGAATGTACTTGAAAGCAACCTATTCAGATAAATAGAAGTGAACTGTTAAACAATAGTTAAATAAAAATTCATGAAAGACCTAAATAATCATTTCTTTCTTCCTTCTACCACTAAAATATTTTACTTCATAACAGACATTTTTTCTGAATATTTTAAGCAACTGATCTCCAAATACACACTTCCCTTGCCTAAATCAACCAATTTAATGCCTTGTAGGAATGTATGATGCTTTATAACCTGGAAGATTTAACACATCCTTGGATGGTGAGTATTAAGAGAATTAAAAGCAATGTTTTCATTTATACTTCGTAAACTACATTATAAAATATTATTAAAACATGATTTCTGTTGGATAATAACTGAAAATATTTTATCTAGTATATTACTGACAAGCCAACTACTTGTCTATTGAGCTACTGAGCTAACTATTTAGATTCAAATTGCTTGACCTAGGAAAGAAAAGAAGGAAAAGGAGGGGGAGAATGAGTCACCTTTCATGCCAAGAATGAATTATACTCCTCTCCTTCTACATAACAAAGGCACCAAGTTTGAGTTATTTTCTTCAATTACCATCTCCCGGAAAGATTTCAATCACATTTTTAAATTGGATATTTTCCCTCTCTTCCAGCAATATGAAAGCAGCATTGAAAGTTCAGAAAACAAAGAAAAGTTTTAAATTAAGAAAACAAAATCAGGTATTATTCTAAAGCCAAAGGCATTTTTATTAGCATTTTGTGCATTTTCACATACCCTTTAAAAAAATGTATAAATCATATTAATTCATTAGACAATGCTGAGGCTTAGTTTTTTCTTTACATAAAGTACATATTTAAGAAAGCATTTTCCAATGCTGTAAACCTCATTATAGTGAGCTATATCGCATTGTGGACATATCATAACTTACTATTTTTAAAATTTTTGTTCCTAATTTTTCATTTTTGCATTGTTTGGAATTGGAATTCAGTAAAATTATCCACCTGGGGCCCAGAGATTTTATAGTTTCTGTTTTTCTTTTTACTCTGCTTGAAGATAAATTAAATAATAGAGTAATTTCTACCTTGATCTTTGTGTTGAAACAAATTATTTTTAAGAAGTCAATTTTCATTTCAAAAGCTCTTCTTATTTCTTTAAAAAAAAATAAATGGGTCGTTTATTTGGTAATTTGGACCAAAGAAAAAGATTAAAATATCATCAATTTTCCCTTCCACAATCTTCTAAACAAGGTTACCAAAAATATTATAAAGAGCTTGCTTTCTTCCTAAAGAAGCTGGTTTCAGGTTTGTTGTAAACAACTTGTACAATGAAAATTTGCGGCATGCTCACCCTTATATCCTTCCCTATGTTTTCAACAGTATCCATGCTTTTCAATGCTGCTTCTAACATTTCATTTTTCTGATGGCTTCATTTCTTTCTTCATTTCTTCCCTGAACTTCCTAGCTCATGATTGTCATTCTGTTGCATCTTTTCACGTTCCCTGTAATTTCTTATCTCTACTTTGAGCTCTTCTTTCATAGAGACTAATATTTCATTGAGTTTTATTCCTAGTTATTAATATTTATAAATGAATGCAAGTCACAATTTCATATGGTCTATAGCCACATTTTTCAACAAGTGTCCTTTTCTTAAAACTTATACTGTATGGATTTTTTTTTACCATCTTTTTGATTTTGCTGTGTAGCATCTTTGAACCAATCCTATGTTGGTTCCATTTCAATTGTTACTCACCTATGAATAAGGCAAGCTCTTTCTGGACAAACCAATGAATAAGTTTTATATTGGTAATGATTCAAGATTATCTTACAAGTTAACAGGAATTCTCCTTATGACATTGAGTTGTGTATTTAATAAAAAGTTTTAACCTTAATTTTTTCCCCTAGGAAACAAAGATAAGTAATCTTTTTTTTTTTTTTTTTTTTTAAAGATTTTATTTATTTATTCATTTATCCCCCCCCTTGCTGCTTGTGCTCGCTGGGTCAGCTAACCACGCTGTGCGGGCGAACGGGAGCCCTACTGATTGAGCCACAGCCGCTTCCCAAGATAAGTAATCTTAAAATGCAATATTTCTTCTTACTTTTCCCTATTATTATAGCTTGTTTAAAGTGTGCTGTGATATCCATCTCCTTTTTTTGTGCTCCTACTTCAAGCCAAGCTAACTCCAGAATTTAGCTGTCATCACCCCATTCTCCCACCCCCATTATTCCAAACCAGAATTATTGGCTTAGCTTGCTCCTCTATGTTTGTCACATACTTTGGAGGATGATGTTCTGTGACTATTACTTTCAACCTGTAGTGACTCAAGCTATCTCTTTCTTAACATTTACACACACCAATGTTTGACCTTTTCTGATAATGGGACTGCATAAGGTTAGAGTTTCTGTTTCTCTTTTTTGTTATCTGGATATCTGGATCATTGACATGGGATTTCTGCTATTGGTGATAGAGATTGTGCTTTTGGGAAAACAGTGGTCTCTTTTAGTAGAAGTTTTCTTCTCCTAAGCTATCCTAGAGCAAATGTCCATATCTTGGCTGAGGGCTATAGGAGAAAAGACCCTTCTGTATACTCATCCCAATCTATTTCCTTTTCTTTTAATACAAAAGTTAACAGGTAGGCACACTGTTTTGCAACTTTTTTTTTTTTACTTAACAGTATATACATGTTGTAATATTTCCATCTCATCATTTCAGTGCATAGAAATTTCTCTCCCATTTTTTATGCAAATGCAGATTATTACATTTTATATTGATGTACCATAATTTATATGACCTTTGCCTTTTTTATGAAAATTGTTTATTTATGATTTTTTTGCTATAACAATCAATGCTGCAATAAACAGCCTTGTAAATCTTCATTTTAAGGTGAATTAATATATCCGTAGGACAGATTTCCAGAAGTAAGATTGCCCAGTAGATGGATAAATACATTTGTAACATGTAGACACATCTTCTTGGATTTGTATTAAAATATACACACTCGCACACACACATAAACACAAACCTGGACCATATAAAAAAAATGGGTGTAAGTATTTGAGATGTGAGGAGATGGCATGAAAAAACCATGGGACTGAGATTTTACACAATTTATGTTTTAATAATTTGTATTTTTATTGAGATCTTTTTGAGTATGTTACCTATTAAAAATTAAATTTTAAATGTCTACCAGTCAATATTATCTAATAACACCAATTCTTAATTCTCTCAGAATAAAGGCCTAAAGAATGTAACAAAATCCAGATACATATGTGCAACTCCTGTACTCTAATTCACTGAGTCTTGTGGCATTTGGGAGGTAAAAAAGTACCACCAATTCAGACAAGATAGGGAAATGCTAGATAAACTATAGAAGGTTTTAGAATGCTGATTCCAAAGGGTAGTCCACAGATAGCCACCTAGATATTCACAAATCCTCAAATGTTATAATAAATTCTAAAAACAAATCACCATTTAGAGAATTCTTTCTAATAGTGCCCATCACTGTGAGAGTGGCCAACCATAGAATATGAGAACTGGTCCTGCACTTACCCGCTGAAGTCCAGGATAGAACAATTTTTAAATAGCTCTTTATTTTACAGTTTAGGATATTCTAAGTGGAAAGTCAAGTGTTTCCCACAGGGAGGATAGTGTTCTTTCTAGGAAGAAATAATGTCTGTTCTATTTTGAGATCCCTCTCCATTAATGTTAGATATTTTTTGGCCTATGTTATAAAAAAGGGGGGAGGGGAAGAAAAAGTTATTGTTTATGCCTTAGAATGAAACTTCTCATTTGTAACCATCTCTCCTTTATTCTTGATGCAGCTCAGACTTAGAACTAGAACTAGAGGAAATGTGCAAACTAAAGAATTCTAAATGTATTGATTTTTCTTTTCCTTTCTTTTTCCTGTTTTGAATCATGTGGCCACATATTAGATCCAGCAGGAGTAGAAGAAAGCTGCACATTGACTTAAAAAGAAAAGTATCTAGGAAAAAATCTCTTTTGCTATAGACAGAGATATAAGATATGTAAAAATATAAAATATTAAACAAAAAAGATTTTACTATTTGAATTGAACCTTAAATTTTGACCATATATAGCATATGTATCTTCAAACAGATAAGTGATATCTGTCAAAATCAGGGTCCCTGAATAATTGCTCATAAGGTTTGCATGATTCTCAGGAAAAGAGTTTGCAATGCACTGTTTCACCAAACCAGCACTTATAGAGGGAGTCTAAAAGACGGAGCCAATTCTTTGTTGTTACATCAACTTTTAGAAACATGGGGAAACAGCACTGGCAAAAAGAAGTTCATGCTATTAGGAATAGTGGACAGAAATTTGGCAGCTTGGTCAAGTTTTTGAATTCACACAGCAAATTAGTTCTGTGTCATGAAGATTTATTTTCTTTACTACTACATATCAGTTTTTGGTTTTTAAAAAAGATTTATTTTATTTATTCCACCCCTCACCGCCCCCACCCCCCTGCTGCTTGCGCTCACTGTCTGCTCTCTGTATCCATTCGCTGCTCATTCTTCTGTATCTGCTTGTCTTCTTGTCTCATCTTCTCTTTAGGAGGCACCAGAAACCGATCCTGGGACGTTCCAGCGTGGGAGAGAAGCACTCAATTGCTTGAGCCACCTCAGCTCCCTGGTTTGTTGTTTCTCTCATTGTCTTTTTCCTCTGTGTCTCTTTTTTGTTGTGTCATCTTGTTGCATCAGCTCTCTGCTTGAGCCTCCAGCTCTCTGTGCAGGCCATCTCTCCCTGCAGACCTGCTTGCCTTCACCAGGAGGCCCTGGGAATCGAACCCAGAACATCCCATATGGTAGATGGGAGCCCAATCACTTGAGCTACATCCACTTCCCACAAATCAGTTTTATCACCAGTACTCCTACAGAATCAGTTAAATGTATCCCCACCTTCATGATTTCTTATATACCCTTAATGGAATGCTGGTAAATGCTTAACAACTGCCTCTCCAGGAAGAAAATGTGTGTGTATACATATGTACATATGTTTATGATAAATTTTATCAATATAAAGGATGTATAGCACACAATTTACAAATAATAATAAAGTGAAAGTGAATCAATGAAGACTTGTCAATGACATACGTGAGCTACATCTTTGCTGAATCAGATAATAGTTTTCAAATATTGGAAGAATATTCCCTCAATTTTTATGCTAGTCACAGTGTAACAGACAAAACACTTAAATTTAATCTGCACTGTTAACATTTTCTCCATCACTCTCTTAAACCTGTACAATCAACAAAACATTGGTTTTTGTTTTTAGCTCTGATTATTAGCATTTGGTGATTTCCATGGTGGAAATACGCCCATCATGACCAATTTCAGGCTATCAGTGTAAAGTCAAAGAACAAGGAGTTGGGAAGAGATTTGTAGTAACACACCATTGAATTGTATTTCCACCATATGATACAATAGATGTAAATAACATCAAACAGAACAGAGATAATAGGAAAATTCAGATTAATTATGAAATGTGTATTTCATATGCATATTTAATGGCTTTTATTTTAATATAACTTGTTTAAATGTAAACTTGCATATCTTAATTTTTAATATTGGCCTTGTTTAACAACAGCCTTACAAAATTATTGAAATTTTAACAATTGGTTCTTAAGAGGTGATTAAAAACTGGCTCCAGAACACCATTGAACATTCCTACAGGATATTCCCAATAAACAAAAGTTGTTTTCCAAAATGTTTATTCTGCTTTTGTTGTTTGGACCTCCAAGCCTCTTTTACCTATGAAAATAATATTTTTGATCATGGTTAGGTGGAAATAGGCCCTAAATTAAATTCCACCTTTACAATAATAATAATTAATGAGGGGGCAATGCCATTTTTGTATACAAAACATTTCAATTTGAACTTCATATAACTGGAAAAGAATAAAAGTGAAGTCACAATTTTGTGGTAATTTTGAAAGTGGACATATGAAGATGTCCCAAATCTTTTGAAGTTGGTGTCACTACCCCTTAATTAAATCTAATTATACTGGAGGATTGGATATAGCATAGGAAAAGGGGAGTCAGTGTGTTAGAAGATATGTGCAAGTAACTTTCTCAGTTTGGAAAAGTACATTTAATATTTGTTCAGTTGTCAATATCCCTTGAAGATGATACACATCCATGGGGTCTTCCTTTACTTTTATGTTCCCTTAAAGCAAAAAATGTTCTCAGATTAATCTGTTATATGCATTTTGACAGGTCTTTTTTCATATCTATATATTATTGACCACATTGGAATAAATAAGATCATTTTCTACAGGATTAAAAATGTTAAGATCCTTTACTAAATATATTTTTTAAATTAATGTTTAGGCAAATCAAGAAAAATAATGTGAAATTGTCTTTAATGCTTATCTAAGCTGAGTCTTTAATATAAGCTTTAGCTCAACATGAGCTTTTCATTTACACTGAGAAAAAGAAGGAAAGTTTTAGTTTTTGCAGCATATATATTTCTAGTGCTGCTTTCAGATTTTATGGGCAATTCTGTCTTCATGCTTCCTTAATCCTGAAACTCTTTCAAAGGCAACATACTGTGCCAAATGTACAGTGATTATGTAATGTGGACAGAAATCCAGTGGGAAATGTGTAGAGCAGATCAAAATTATTCCACTTAAGACCTTTTACAGTCATTTGATCTAATGATGTTCACTAAGGTTTGATGCACTAAAAGGCAGCGACTGTGCGAACATAAGGTTTACATCAATATGCGACTTCTCAATGATTCTGGGATCATTGTGGTCTTTTGAAGGCTGTTTTGCATGCAAAATAATAATATATATTAAAAAAATAAATCTCATGACAAACTTTCTAAATCACTGAATTTTATGCTATTTCCAATGAGAAATGTTTTTCTCATGTCAAATAGGTATCAGAGCAGTGTCCTATATGCACAGGGAAAACTCCATCAATTACCCAAGTCTGGAGTACGGCTCACCTGAATTTTAGGAGTAATTCCATTCAGTTTTCTACTTCGGTTTGCATTTGCAGCCACAGATCAAATTTCTACATGTCTTTTTCTATTTAAGCTAGAAAATATTTCCTCATTTCCTTTCATGTCCTACTCTTCAGTTACTTTTTTCAAGGTTCACCAATAGTCTATATTCAAGGATTATTAGGATTCAAAAATATGTGTGACTTCTGGTTTCTCCTCCAACATATAAAGAGTTTAGAAGTCATTACAGGTGCATCCAGAGAGTCACAGCCAAGCTATGTTTACCTGGGTCAACAATTGCTGGAGCCAAAAACTAGCAGGAACACTTCATTTGTAAATTGACAAGTTCCTGGAGGCTGAGTGTGCTAGTGTAAGAACAAGAAACTCCTGGGAGCCACGTCTAGGGGGCGCCCCATACCTATGTGGAATTTTCCTCTAGGAACCCCACTAGATTCTCACAGTGAAGACCCAAGAAATATCCCTTCATGGCAAGAGACAGGGAAGAATAATAATTGCAACATACACGAGCATATTCTCCATAACAAAGGCCTGCAATCAAAGAAAAATGATTTTGCCAGAGCCTTATCGCAGTTGAAGCAAGGGAATTCCTCCCACTCAAGCCCTCTCCAGCCTTCCAGCCTGACATAAGGAGAAAAATATATATATACATAGGAAACAGGAGTAAGGGCTTCAAGGAAATAGATTAGAATACTGTAGCCATAGAAGGAAAAGCCCCAAAAGGAAAAGAGGTATGCGACCAGAGAAAAATTTGTAAAGGTTACAGGCCCAAGACACAGGTCCACTAAAAGACTTGAGGTTTAATTATAAGATGATAGAATGCTTCCCTTTATCCACACCTTAGAATACAAACAGAGCTCTGGAATAATAACAGTGGATTGTAACTGAAAGAGCCACTAGACATTGACTCTTTCTGAGGAGGAGTACTTAGGTAAGTCCAAAGTCAGCAGTGCAGACAAAAACAAGGACACTACAGGAAGTCAAATCTTCTGGCCCCTACAGCTACAGCAAACATTAAACACAGCTCAACTCATAGCCAGACTAATATAAACCCACACACTAAAGGCCTACTGACCTCAGTTCCTATTACCCAATAAATCATGCCTGGTTTTCAACAAAACATGCTAAAAGAAAGAAAACTCACAGGCTTAATAGAAAAGGCAAGTACAGGGCTCAGATATTTTATGTCAGATATGACATAAAAGTTGGAATTACTATACAGGGTATTTTAAATAATTATGAGTAATATGTACAAGAACAGATGGAAGAGCTAAGAAAGATGGAAATTGTAAGAAAATATGAAAAAGAAAACACCAGAAAGAGAGAGAAATGAAGGAATGAAGGAAGGGAGGGAGGAAGGAAGGAAGAAAGGAAGAAAGGAAGGAAAGAAGGCAGGAAGGAAGGAAGAAAGAAAGAAAGAAAGCCCATGCTATACTTATGGCAGCCAAAGAAAGAATCAATAGATACTTCCCAAGTTTAAATACAAAAATAATGGGGGGGGTGGGAAGAGCAGAAAAGAACATTCAAGAACTATGAGAAACTCCAAAAGTTATAATGAATTTAAAAAGAATTAAAAAGTGAAGCAGAAGAAATATTTGAAAAAATAGTGGCCAAGAATATTCCATAATATTAATTAATGGCAGACACCAAAACAATGATCCAGGAAGCTCAGAGAACATCAAGCAGGAGAAGTACCAAAAAAAAAGACACCTAAGGATATTATATTCAGACCATAGAAAATAAAAGTCAGAGAAAATTTTGAAAGAGAAAAACACATCTTGCCAATAGAGGAACAAAGATTAGAATTACAGTGGACAAGAAGAGGGGAGTGGAATATTTAAAGAATTGAAAGAAAAAAATCGCCAACCGACAATTTTATATTTAGAGAAATTATACTTCAAAAGGGTTGGAAAACTACTTTCTCAGACAAAGAAAAACGGAGGGAATTCATTGACAATAGACCTGCCCTGCAACAAATGTTTTTTAAAAATGTTCTTTAGAGAAAAGGAAAATGAGAAGAGCATCTGAGGAGAAATAAATAAATATAAAATAAAATCTTTAGTTTTTTTTAATCTTAATTGATCTAAAATATAACTGCTTGTTTAGAGCAATAACAATAATAATGTATTAAGTGATTATAGCATTTGGATACTGTGATGGTTTGAAGCTGTATGGACCCCAGAAATGTATGTTCTTAAAGTTAACCCATTCCTGTGGGTGCAGACCAATTGTAAGTAGGATGTTTTGGTGAGTAGGATCTTAAGTTAAGATGTGACTAGTCTTGCAGGGTGGGTTTTAATCTTCTTACTGGAGTCCTTATTTAAGAAAATGAAATTCATACAAAGAAAGAGAAAGCCATGGAAGCAAAAAGCTGAAGCAATGAAACCCACAAGAGAAGGCAAAGTCCAGCAGATGCTGCCTTGTGCCTTGCCATTGTAACAGAGGAGTCCAGGATTTCAGGCAGCTGGTCTTCAGGAAGAAAGTATCATCTTGATGATGTCTTGATTTGGATATTTTCATGGCCTCAGAATTGTAAACTTGTAAGCTGATAAATTCCCATTGTAAAAGTTAACCCATTACTTGTATATTGCTTTTGGCAGCCTAGCAGGCTAGAAAAGATACAATAAATAAAGGAGAGAAATGTAATAAGGTAGGGGAGGGAGAAATTGAGAATTAGCTGCAATAAAGTATGTGTACTGCACGTGAAACAGCATAGTGTTATTTGAAGGTGGACTTAGAATTATTCAAAAATCGATACTGAAAACTTCAGGGCAACAGCTAAAATAATTTAAGAAGATGTATAATTGATACGCTAAGAGAGGAGATAAAATGAAGTAATATAAAATGTTCAGTTAAAACCAATGAAGACAGAAAAGAGAATAGAATCAAATATTATAGACATTAATCCCACTGTACCAATAATCACTTTAAGTACAAATGTGCTAGCTATACCAATTAAAAGACAGAGATTGTCAGAGTGCATAGAAAAACAAAACCTAACTATATGCTGTCTACAAGAATACCGCTTTAAATATAAAGACTCAGATAGGTTAAATGTAAAAGATTGGAGAAAAATATGCCATGCTGTGGTGGCTTGGAGCTATGTACCCCAGAAAAACAGGTTCTTAAAACTTAATCCAGTTCTGTGGGTATGAACCTTTTGTAAATAGGACCTTTTACTTCAGTTAAGATGAACAGAGTGAGGATGAGCCTCTCCTATTACTGGAATCCTTTATAAGCAGAATGAAATTCAGATACGTGCTGTGAAAGCCACACAGGGAGAAACCAGAAGCTGAAAACCAATGGAACCCAGAAGAGAAAGAAGCCATGACAGGCCATGATGTGCATTGCCATGTAACAGAAAAATCAAGGACCAAGGATTTCCAGCAGCTTGCCCCAGAATGCCACAGTCTTCTGTGCAAAAGCATCATTTTGATGATGCCTTGATGTTGGACATCTAGCCTCAAAACTATGAGCCAACAAATATCCATTGTTTAAGCCAAACTGTTTCATGCTATTTGCTTTAGCAATGAGAAAACTAAAACACATGCTAATACTAAATCAAAGAAACCTGGACTAGCTATATTAATTTTAAATGAATCAAACTTTAGAACAAGGAAAATTATCAGGGATAAAGAGGGTTAGTCCCTAATGATGAAAAGGTCAATTTACAAAGAAAATATACCAATCCTAAGTGTGCATGCATCTAAAAAAACAGCGTCAAAATACTTGAGGCAAAAATTGATAAGACTACAGGGGAAGAGATGAAACAACTATTATAGCTAAAGATTCTAACACCCCCTTCTCAGTACTCAATAGATCAAACAGGCAGAAAATCAGTAAAGATAGAGTTGACCTAAGTAGCACTATCAGCCAACATAATCTAATACACATTTATAAAATATTACAACTAACAATAGCAGAACATACATTTTTATCAAGCTGTCCTGGAACATTCACTAAGATAAACCCTCCTGGGATCATAAAACAAACTTGAACAAGTTTAAAAAAATAGAAATCATACAAAGTATTTTCTTAGACCAGAGTGGAATTAAATTAGAAATCAATAACAAAAAGTTAGCTGGAAAATTCCCAACTATGTAGAGAGTAAAAGGCACACTTTTAAATAACACATGGGTCAAAGAAGAAGTTTTAAGAGAAATTTAGAAATATTTTAAACTAAACTAAAATGAAAATAAAAACATCAAAATTTGTGGGATGCAGCAAAATGTGCTTGAGAGAATTTAATGGCATTAAATGTGTGTATTAGAAAAGAAGAAATATTTAAAATCAATAATCTTATTTGCCATCTTGGGAAAAAGAAAAAGAAGAGCAATTTAATCCAAGGGCAAGAAGGAAAGAAATAATGACAATTAGGGCAGAAAACAGTAAAACTGAAAAGGGATACAAAATAGAGAAAATCAACTGGTCCTTGTGAATACCAATAAAATTCATAAACCTCTAGCTAGGCTAACCAAGAAAAAAGGGAGAGAAGACAGAGATTACCAAAATCAGAAATGAAAGAGGGATCATCTCTACTGATCCCATGTGCATTAGAGGGATAATTAAAGAAATGCTATATACAATTCTATAGAGCAAAATTTGTAACTTAGATGAAACGGACCAATAAAGTAAAAAAATCTACGAAAACTCAAACAAGTATAAAGAGATAATCTGGATAGGTCTATGTCTATTAAAGAAATTAAATCAATAGTGAATAACCTTTCAAAAAATCAAGCAACAGTCCAGATGCTAACACTGGTGAGTTCTATCAAAAACTTAAGAAATGATATCAATTCTCTTTAATCTCTTCCATAAAATAGAATAAGAAGGAATATTGCCATGAGAGCGTTATTACCCAAATACAAAATGATATAAAGATGTTATAAAAAAAAAAAAGGAAAACTATGTTACTCATGAATGGAGATACAAAAATCCTGACTACAATATCAGCATGTAGAATCCAGTAATGTATAAAAAGAATTATACACCATGACCAAGTAAAAATTTATTCCAGGCATGCAAGGTTATTTCAACATTCAAAAATCAATCAATGTAATCCAACATATTGACAGACTAAAGAAGGAAAAAAATTGTGTAATTATATCACTTGATATAGAAAAAGCATTTGATGAAATCCAATATCCATTCATGATAAAAGCTCCTAGCAAAATAGAGGGAACTTCCTCATCTTGATAAATAACAGCTACAAAAACAATAAAAATAAAAAACTAACTAACACTATGCATGATGGTAAAAACTGGACACCTTCCCCCTAAGATCAGAATAAGACAAGGAATTCCTCTCTCACCACCCTTACCCTTATACAACATCGTGCTGGAAAGCTTAGCTACTACAATAATAGAAGAGGGAAATAAAATGCTAAAGATTGTTGTGGCAGTTTGATATTATTTATGAATTCCAAAAACAGATATTGATTATGTTTGTAAACTGGTCTGTTCCTCTGGGCCTGATACTCTTTAATTGTATTAAATTCAAAAGTTTTTTGTTTACTTGATTATGTTAAGATTAAGGCTTTGATTTGACCACATCATTAGGTCATGCATTATTGAGTCCCCTCCCCTTGGTGGGCTATATAAACTGACACTCACTTAAGGAGAACAGAGAAGTAGATACACAGAAAAAGACATGAAAGAGGAGAGAACTTGGTCATTTTGGTCCTGCCATGTGACAGAAAGGAGAAGGCTCAAACAGCTAAAGCCCTGGGAAGAGAGATGAGCCCTATGTCAGCCTACAGCTGAGATCAGAAGAAGCTGGGCCTGCAGAGCCTTTAAGAGGAAGAAAGAAGGAGAGATCAGACAGAAACAACCCTCCATCTTACTTCAACACATGGCAACTGACTTGGATGAGAAAGTAACTCTTATGGTACCTAGAGTTGGAACCTTTAGGACCTTGTAACTGTAAGCTTTTACCCCAAATAAATACCCTTTATAAAAACAAACAGATTTCTGGTACTTTGTATCAGCATCTCTTTGGCTGACTAAAACAATTGTAAATAAAGAGAAAAAACTGTCTTTGTAGAATATATGGTTGTCCATATAAAATTCCAAATAATTTACAAAAACAAATAATCCAGGAAGTAATAATGAATATAGCAGGATCACAGGATACAAGGTCAATATACAAGTCATTTGCTTTCCTGTATACCAGCAATGAACAATTAGAATTTGAAATTTTAAAAATAATGCCATTTACAATTTAAAAATGAAACAGTCAGGTATAAACTTAAAATATGTACAGGATCTGTAGTTTTCTACAGAAAACTACAAAACTAATGAAAGAAATCAAAGCAGATCTAAATAAATGAAGAGATATTCCATGTTCATGGATTGAAAGACTCTATTATTAAGATGGCCATTCTTCCCAAATTTATCTGTAGATTCAATGCAATCTCAATAAAAATCCAAGCATATTATTTTGTAGATACAAACTTATTCTAAGGTTTATGTAGAAAGCAAAAGACCTAGAATAGCCAGTGTGATACTGAATGAGAAGAACAAAGTTAGAACTGCATTAGTCAAGATAGTATGGGATTGACAAAGGCAAAGATACATATTTGGATGTTACAGAATAGAGAGCCCAGAGGCAGGCCTACACAAATGTAGTCAATTGTTGACAAAGGAGCAAAAGAAGTAAAATAGAGAAAAGATAGGCTTTTCAACCAAAGTTGCCAAAACAATTGGACATACATATGAAAAAAATGAATGTAGATGCTAGAAATGGATCACAAGCATAATTGTAAAATGCAACCCAATAAAATTTCTAGGAGAAAATCAAGGTGCTCTCAGAGCGGGCTATGAGTCTTTAGATACAATACCACAAGCATAATCTATAAAAGAAGTTTAAAAAATGATATTTGGACTCCATTAAAATTTAAAATTTCTGTTCTGTGAAAGACACTGTTGAGAGAATCAAAAGAAAAGCCACAAACTGAGAGAAAATATTTGCACAACACATATCTGATAAAGAATTTTTACACAAAAAGAGAATTTTTAAAACTAACAATAGGGAAACAAACAGCCCAATTGAAAACTGAGCAAAAAATCTGAGCAGACATCTCACTGAAGAAGACAGACAGATGGCAAGTAAGCATATAAAACAAACTCAACATCATTTGTTGATAGGGAATTGTAAATTAAACAACAATGAGCTATCAATATTCACCTATTAGAATAGCTAAACTCCAAAAACCTGCCAAAACCAATTGCTGACAAGAATGTGAAGCAACAAGAATGTTCATTCATTGTTGGTGGAATGCAAAAAGTAACAGCTACTTTGGAAGACAATTTGGTGGTTTCTTACAAAGTTAAAGGTGGTCTTACCATGAAATCCAGCAATCGTGCTCCTAGATATTTACCCACCTGACTTGGAAACTTATGACAAAAACTGTATGTGAATATTTATAGCAGAATTATGCATAATTGCCAAAAACTGGATGCAAACAAAATGTCCTTCAATAGCTGAATGAATAAACAAACTGTGATACAGTCACATGATGGAATATTATTCAGCAATAAAAAGAGCTGAGTCATCAAGCCACAAATATGCATTGCTCAGGGAAAGAAGCCAGTCTGAAAAGCTACATACTATATATTTCCCATTATATGACATTCTGGAAAAGGCAAAACTATAGTGATGTTAAAAAAGATAAGTGGTTGCTGGGGGAAGAGAGGAAGGGGTTAGGTTGAATTGGTGAATCACAGGAGAATTTTAGGAAGTTGAAACTATTCTGTATGATACTGTAATGGTGGACACATGACACCACGCATTTGTCAAAATTCATAGAACTTTAGAGCACAAAGAGTGAGCTTTAATATACGCAAATTATCTTTAAAATCATTTAGGATGTCAAGGAATCCAAGAAGGAAATTCAGAATGTGACAAAACAATCTACCTGAATTATGAGTGAAAGGAGTGGTGGAAGGGGAAAGAGGCTGACCTAATTAACTTTGAAAATGATTGGGGTCTGTAAGAGTAAACTCAAAAGACGCTGTACATAAGAACTGAAATCTAATTGATAAAGTATCTTACCACAGAAACAAATTAACAATTTTTATAGTGCTATACATATATATTTGAACAGAACAATTAAGTAAATGGATTGAAGGTTTCTCACTGGTAAAGTGGAAGGTTGTAGGTAAGCAATAGGAGGCTAGAATGATCCATGTGGTAATAAATTAGGACTTCACATCAGTAGGAACTCATGTGTAGCTTAAAATAGATCTAGATGGTAACATATAGTAATATTTATTGATATGTATATATATGCAGTATACACAAATGTATATCCTTGCTAGGTCAGCTGATAGGGCTTAGAAGCAATAACACCCTACCTAGTAGCAAAAAGCACACCTACTTCCCAAATCTTGGATTCTAATATAATTCTCCAACAAATGGAAATAGGGCTCCTTGGAGAAATGGCTAATTCTAGGACTGGGGCAGGAAGTACACACAATAAACATGGAAAATCTTGTGCCAGAAAGTAAAGCAGTGTCAGAAACAAACAAAGAAACAAAATACACACAGATTTTGCTCAGAAGATGTTTCCCTCTTCTCCGAATGTGTTTGATAATCCTCAGGACACTTGGGCTTTTCTCATTTTCTCTGTAGTCAGGGAAAGAGAAAGAAATTACTAGGAAACTCACTTCAGCTATGGAGAGGCCTTTTTTTTTTTTTTTTTTTTTTAATTTCAAGAAGCAATAGGGCAGAGTGTCAAGAACATGGGCATTGGCACTAGGTTGTCAGGCTTCAAATTCTGGTGCCACCACTTTCTAGTCATGTCATCTTGCTCAAGTTACTTAACTTTCTTGTGCCCCAAATTCCTCATCTGTAAAATGGGAATAATTACAGTAACTACCACACAGTTTTTGCTCAATATATTTTTTATTTTTTTAAAAAGATACTTAGATTACATAAATGTTACATAAAAAATAGAGGGGATTCCCATATACCCCGCTCCCTACACCTCCCACATTTTCCACATTAACAACATCCTTCTTTAGTGTGGTATATTTGTTACAATTGATGAACACATTTTGGGCCATTGCCACTAAGCATGGATTATAGTTTACATTGTAGTTTACACTCTCTCCTGCACAATTTTGTAGGTTATGGAAAGATATATAATGGCCTGTATCTGTCATTCCAATGTCATTCAGGACAATTCCCAAGTCCTGAAAATGCCCCCATATTGCAACTGTTTTTCCCTCTCCCTGCCCTCAGAACCTCCAGTGGCCACTGCCTTCACATCAATGATATAAGTTCTTACATTGCTAGAATCACAATAAGTCTATAGTAGAATACCAGTAAGTCTACTTTGGTTCATAGTTCATTCCCCAATCCTGGGGTTTCTGGGATGGTGATGCCCACTCCACCACTAATTGAGAGGAGACTTTGATCCCTTAGGGCAAATGGATGGGACTTTCTTGCTTGCAGTTGTAGACTCTCTTGGTTCCTTGGGATGGTCGTTGTCCATCATCATCTCCTTGTTAGTTATCCTGGGTGAGTCCAATGAACTGGAAAGTAGGTGTTGCATCTCTATTGAAACTCAGGGCCCAGCTGGCACATGGACAGCCCAAAGATTTAAGTCTCTTGGACGTACACCTACCAACTCTAGTACTAATTATAGGTTCAAATAGAAGGGCAGAAGAGCCATGTACCACACAGAATTTTGATGAGAATAAAACATGTACATACATAAAAAACATCAATAGATGTTTTATTTATCTACATTGAGGACTGAAGTAGACTTTATTTTTTTAACATCTTTCCTGGTTTAACATAGTGGAAAAATTAAGTGTGCATCTTTGGAAAAAGTTGTCATATCGAAATCTAGCTCATTACTCTGAATAATTCCATCTGTTACTTTAAAGTTTCAGTATGTTTGCATTTAAAATGCCATTAGATATTTTCTTACCCATATTTGTCTCAATTTGAGAAGAACCAAAGTAGACAAGAGTAGACCCTTGGATTGGTGGAGCGCTGATACCAAAAGCTATTAGTATTAGTAGGAACAGATCTTGGAGCTGGTAGAATGGAGAGTGTATAATACATGCATCTTTGTTTTCATTGCTTAACACATTCTAGCCTCTTCGAGTTTCTCTGTCATTTATATTTATTTGATTTCAAAAAGTTGGAAATGAAAATTGGCTCTTGACAGACCTTGATCCTGGCAAAATATGGTTGTGACACTCCTTTAAACAGGTCAAATTGTTGCAAATAAAGGAACAATGAACTGAATATAGCTATTGTCACTACTGTGTAGTCACACCTTTTCATTCATTCATTCAATATTTAATAAGAACTTTTTATGTGCCAGTCACTGTTGTTGATACTAGAGAAACACTGATAAAGGAAATAGACCAAGAATTTATATTCTAGTGAGGAAGAGTATTGGAGGATGAGCATATAAAATGTAGACATAGTTATTGCATAGTACCTTGAAAGAATTTTAAAAAGGCAATATAGTAGCAGAAACTCCAAGGAGATGACATTGAAGTTGATACCTAAATAGAAGTTGGGGCCAGCCGTAGAAAAATAGAGTATGGCATTGCAGGCAGAGAAAACAAATAGGACACAGGTTAAAGGAGGAAAATAACTTAGCTTAACAGGAAAATAGAAGAAAGACCCTATAGCTGTACCTGTCATGTTGAAAGGAAGAGCTGAAAGAAATGAGGTAGAAGAAAAGAGAAGAGTCTAGATCAATTAAAGCCTTGAAATCCCAGATAAATTTCATTTTATTGTAAGTTTGATCCAAAGTCACTAAGGAGCTTTAAGGAAAGGAGTAATATAATCTGATCTATTTTATTTTTATACTGTAGCTGTCAGGTGACATGATCTTATATATAGAAAACCCTGAAGAATCCACACAAAAATATGAGTTAAATAAGTTCAGCAAGGCTTCAAGATATAAGATCAATATACAAACATCAATTGTATTTTTGTATACTAGCAATGAACAATCTAGAAATAAAATCGAGTAAACAAGTCCATTTATAATGTCATCAAAAATGCTTAGAAATAAATTTGATCAAAGAAGTGCAAGACTTGTACACTGAAAAACATAAGACACTGGTGAAAGAAATTAAAGAAGATTTAAATAAATGGAAAGACACCCTGTGTTCATGGATTAGAAGATGTAATATAGTTAAAGTGGCAATATTTCCCAAATTGATTGACAGATACAATAAAATTCCTATGGAAATTCCAACTGCTCTGTTTATGAAACAGGCAAGCTAACCCTAAAATTCACATGGAGCTGCAAGAGACACAGCATAGCCAAAACAATATTTTAAAAAAGAACAATTTTGCAATTTCAAAAGCTACTATAAATAATAGTCTGATGATGTTCTCTCATAAACTGTAACAAATGTTCCATAACAGCATAAGGTGTTAGTAGGGGGGTGTTGTATGGGAATTCTGCACATTATTCATGATTGTTTTGTAAATTCACAACTTCTCTAATAAATATATATATATATATATATATATTTAATATACTATAGAGCTACATTAATTCAAACAGTGTGGTACTGGCATAAGGATATACATAAAGATCAGTGATGACTTTCGGGAAGATTGAGGATTAGAGAGGCAGAGGGATCATTTCTTTCCCAGAAAAAATAGTTAGAGGACAGGCAGAGATTGTCCACAGGGCTGCTCTGGGGCTTAGGAAACCAGGGAAAGGCGAGACACCATGCAGAAGAGAGAGGAGTGAAAGAAAGGAGCCTCAGCTGGCTGAAAAATCCTGTGAGTAGAGCTGCAAAAGCAGCAACGGGTGCTCTTTCCCTACCTATGGAGCAAATAGCAGCCTGCAGACTGCAGGGGTTGTGGACTGCAGTGGCTGTGGACTGAAGGGTTTGCAGGGGTCCTCTCCCCCAGGGAATGGGGAGAGGGAGGGACATAGCCTACAGAAAATTCAAATTTTGGCTAGTGAACTTGGTCTGGTGCATTGGAGGGGTCACACTCTTCCAGACCAGATAAAAGCCAAGGCAGGTCACTAAAGATAATTGCCTTCCCAAACACCCTTCCTACTTCCCCCAGCTGTTTGCTGAAGAGGGAGGGAGGGTGTGGCCAGCCAAGAGTTGAGAACAGCCCCTGGAAAAGTTTGTTTGTGAGGCCTGACCAGCCCTGAGGACATTGCTTCTGCACTACTAACCCACATGAGTTACTTTAAATGCATTCTCCTCTAGCATCTGGGGTCTGAGCTGAGAGGTCTACCTAAGAGTGCCTTTTACTGGCCAGACCAGAAAAGTTCATGAAAAAGAAAAAATAATCAAATAAAAGAGGCAATCAAGTGCCTTTATTGCCACCATCTTCAAGGCCCTGGGAAACTGGCCTGTACCCCATTATTGGGTCTTTAGCCCCTGTTTGAGCAGTTAAACATGGGCAATCCCAAATATCTTGAACAAGTTGAACCAAGAGTCAAAGAACAGTGGTAGTACACAGCTACTTAACAGTAAATACCTAGACAAGAGAGAGAAACTGAACATCAGAGTAAACTCAGTATCAGAATCAGATGCCTAGACATCAGCAAAAAAAATTACAAATCATATAAAGAAGAAGGAAGATATAACTCAGACAAAGGAAAAAATCAAAGCTCCAGATGAGATACAGGACTTGAAAAACCTCATCAATGAGGTTCATACAAATCTAAATCAAATCATGGAGTTGACAGACAACATGGCAAAGAAATAAAACAAAGTAAGAAGACACTGAGTGAGCACAAATAAAAATTAGAAAACTTGGAGAGAAAAATGACAGTTTATGGAATAAAAGACAAAATAAGTGAGATTAAAAATACAATAGAGCACCAGGCCCCACACACAGGCACGCCATCAGGCCCTGGAAGCGGATGAGACCCCAGGCCCTGCGCATGGGTATGCCAGGCCCCACCAAGCCAAGCAGCAAGATGATATCGTAACAAGGGAGAACCAAGACAAGATGCACTGAAAAACCAGGAAAGGAGGTGACGCAAGTGGCAGAACATCTACCTCTCTCCCACATTGGAGGTTCCCAGGATCGAATATCAGTGAAGACAGGAGGAGAAGGTTGAGAAGAGAGGGCAGGAAACAGACACAGAGAATTGCCCAGTGAATGGACACGAAACAGCAAAAAAAGGGGGTGGGGGGGTTAAAATGGATAAAAGTTAAATAAATAAATAAATCTTTTTGAAAAATACAATAGAGGCACATAACAGCAGATTTGAAATCATGGAATCAGTGACATGGAAGAAAGAACAACTGAAATTGAAGGGAAAGGAGAACAGATGGAGAAAAGAATAGAAAAAATTGAGCAAGGGCCCAGGGAGTTGAATGATAACATGAAGTGCACTAACATACATGTTGTGGGAGGTCCAGAGGAGAAAAAAAGGGAAAGGGGGCAGAAAGAGTATTTCATATAAAGTATTTCAGTATAATGGCTGAAAATTTCCCAACTCATGTAAGACATGAATATATGTGTCCAGGAAGCATGGCATACTACAATTAGAATAAATCCAAATAGACATACCTCCAAGACACATAATATGCAAAATGCTAAATGCTAAAGAGAAAGAGAAAATTCTGAAAGGAGCAAGGAAAAAATAAAACATCTCATACAAGGGACGTCCAATAAAACTTCGTGTGAATTTCTCTTCAGATAGCATGGAGGCAAGAAGGCAGTGGTATGATATAATTACAGTACTGAAAGATAAAAAATTGCCAGCCAAGAATTCTTTTTCCTGCAAATCTATCCTTCAAATATGACAGTGAGCTTAAAATATTCACAGATAAACAGAAACTAAGAGAGATTGTAAACAAGAACCCAGCTATATAAGAAACACTAAAGGGAGTTTTGCAGCCAAAAAAGAAAAGAAAAGAGAGAGGGGCTTGGAGGAGCATGTAGAAATGAAGACTATCAGAAAAAGTAACCAAAAAGGTAAAAAGGTGGACAAAACTAATATAAAACAAATGAAAGCCAAAGGATAAAATGGCTTAAGTAAGTAATATCATTACAGTAATAACATTGAATGTTAATGGATTAAACTCCCCAATTAAAAGATATAGGCTGACAGAATGGATAAGAAGCCATGAGGCATCCATATACTGTGTGCAGGAGGCTCACATTAGACCCAAGGATGCAAATAGACTGAAAGTAAAAGGTTGGAAAAAGATATTTCATGCAAAAAGTAACCAAAAGAGAGCAGAAGCAGCCACACTGGTGTCAGACAAAACAGACTTTAAATGAAAAAAATGAAGAGATGCAGAAGGCAATTATATATTAACAAAAGGGACAATTCACCAGGAAGGAGTAACAGTCATAACTATAGTAGTTGGAAACTTCAACACACCACTTTCATCAATAGATAGATCAACTAGACAGAAGATCAACAAGGAAACAGAGTCTGAACAATATGATAAACTAACTGGACCTGACAGACATATACAGAACATTGCACTCCATATCAGCAGGTTATACATACTTTTCAAGTGTTCATGGATCTTTCTCTAGGATAGAACACATTTTGAGCCACAACACAGTTCTCAATAAATACAAGAAGATTAAAATTATACAAAATATCTTCTCGGATCATAATGGAATGAAACTGGAAATAATAATAGGTGGAAAAGGGGAAGATTTGCAAATATATGGAGGCTAAACCACACACTCTTAAACAATCAGTGGGTCAAAGAAGAAATTGCAAGATAAATTAGGTATCTTGAGATAAATGAAAAGGAGATCACTACATATGAAAACTTATAGGATATAGAGAAGGCAGTGCTGAGAGGGACATTTATAGCCCTAAACTCCCTATATTCAAAAAGAAGAAAGAGCTAAAATCAAAGAACTAACTGAACAACTGGAAAAACTAGAAAAAGAACAGCAAACCAATCCCAAAGCAGGCAGAAAGAAAGAAATAACAAAGATTAGAGAAGAAATAAATGAAAGTGAGAACAAAAAAGCAACAGAGAAAATCAACAAAACCAAAAGCTGCTTCTTTGAAAAAATCAATATCAGCAAACCCTTATCAACACTAACAAAGAAAAAAAGAGAAGATGCAAATAAATAAATTCAGGAATGAAAGGGGGGACATTACAACTGACCCCACAGAAATAAAAAGGATCATAAGAGGATATTACGAGAAACTGTATGCTAACAAATTAGACGACCTAGATGAAGTGGACAAATTCCTAGAAATGCACAAACAACCTATATGGACTCTACAAGAAATACAGGAAATCAACAAACGAATTACAAGCAGAGATTAAATCAGTAATCAAAAATCTTCTAACAAGAAAAGTTCAGGACCAGATGGTTTCCCAGGTGAATTTTATCAAACAATTCAAAGAATTAATTAATTCAAAGAATTAATACCAATCTTGTTTAAACTTTTCCAAAACATTGAAAAGGAAGGAAAATTACCCAACACATTTTATGAAGCCATCATCACCATACCAAATCCAGATAAAGATCCTGCAAGAAAAGAAAATTACAGACCAATCTCTCTAATGAGCATAGATGCAAAAAATTCTCAACAAAATATTTGCAAATAGAATCCAACAGCATATAAAAACAATTACACATCATAATCAAATGGGTTTTGTTCCTGGTATGCAAGTGTGGTTCAACATAAGAAAATCAATTAAGGTAATACACCACATTAATAAATCTAAAGGAAGAAAAAAAAACTGATTTTTTCTGGCTACTGTTTGCATGAAAGCTTGAACATATAAGCCTTTCTTGGTTTGCATGATCATCTCAATTGATGCAAAAAATGCATTTGACAAAATCCAGCATCATTTCTTTATAAAAATGCTTTAGAAGATAGGTATAGAAGGAAAGTTCTTCAACATAATAAAAGGCATACATGAAAATCGCACAGCCAACATTGTACTCAATGGGGAAAGTTTGAAAGCTTTCCCTCCAAGATCAGGAAAAAGACAAAGATGCCCACTATTACCACTGTTATTCAACATTGTGCTAGAAGTTCTAGCTAGAACAATTAGGAAGAAAAAGAAAGAAAAGCCATCCAAATTGGAAAAGTGTAAGCAAAACTCTCACTATTCACAGATGACATGATTCAATATTTAGAAAATCTATAGCAAAGCTACTTGAGCTAATAAATGAGTTCAGAAAAGTGGCAGGATACAAGATCAACATGCAAAAATCAGTAGCATTTCTATACACTACTAATGAGCAAGTTGAGAAGGAAATCAAGGGAAAAAATTCCATTTACAATAGCAACAAAAAGACTCAATTATCTAGGAATTAATTTAACTAGGAATGTAAAGGATCTGCATTCAGAAAACTACAAAACACTGCAAAAAGAAATCAAAGAAGACCTAAACAAATGGAAGGATATTCCATGTCCATGGACTGGAAGACTAAAGATGGTGAAGATGTCAATTACCAAATTTATTTGGAAGACACCCCTTCCAAATAAATTTGGTAATTGACTTTTCTATTTCTGTAAAGTAGGCTGTTAGAATTTTGATTGGTATTACATTGAATCTATAAATCAATTTGGATAGAATTGACATCTTAACGATTGTATGGTTTATGAAAAACAACAAATAAATAGGGTGAGTGGAGGAAAAATACACCAAATGTAAGATACAGAATTTAGTTAGTAATATTTTGATGATGCTCTTTCAAATGTTTCACAACCAAGCAAGGTGTGATAGGATGATATATGGGAGCCCTGTACAATGTTATGCATGTTTGTTTTGTAAGTTCAGAACTTTTACCAAACACTTCTTCCAATTTCAGCTGCAGGCTGGGACAAGTCTAGTATCTCTCCAGGGGCTCGTTTCTCTCTGGGCTCAGCTGCTCTGCTCTCTCCACAAGGCCAGCTGTAAACTGTCAGGCAAATGGCGTCTCTCTTCCTGGGGCCTCTGCTGCGTCTAATGGAGACTTCTCTCTTTTCTCATGTATCTGCTTCTCTGTGCATTTATCTTCCAGGCTCCTACTGATGTGGCCCAATCAAAGCCTTAATCATCATTTAATCAAGTGAAAATGAAACCTCTGAATCTAATACAATCTAATATGCCCAGAGGAACAGATCAGTTCACAAACATAATCCAATATCTATTTTTGGAATTCATAAACAATATCAAACTGCTACAGGCCTATTGTCCAGAATATATAAAACACATTACAATTTATCAATAAAAGACAAGTAACCAATTTAGAAATGGACAAATGATGTACATAGACATTTCATAATGGTAAAAAAAAAAAAAAAAATGGAAACACTCTAATGTCAATTAATTGATGGATAAACAAAATTTAAAATGTTGTATATCTATTTAATAGAATATCATTCAGCCATAAAAAGGAATGAAAATTTGATACATGCTACAGTAAGGATGAATCTTGAAACATTGTACTTAGTGAAAGAAGCCAGACACAAAAACCTACATATTGTATTATTTCATTTATATGAAATACCCAGAATAGAGATAGAAAATAGATGAGTGGTTGCCAGGGAATGTGGGGAGAAAAGAGTATGAAGTTACTGCAAATGGAATGAGGTTTCTTTGAGGGTTATAAAAACAACCTGGAATCAAATGGGGGTGATGGTTGTATAACCTAGTGAATGTACTAAAAAACACTTGCTTGTACACTTTAAAATGGTGAGTTTTATATATGAATTCTCTCTCTCAGTCCAATGCTCATCAGGGACTTGGCAGAGAGTAGATGGCACACTCAGATGCTATAATTTAATAAAGGACTATTTACAAAGATAATAAAAGGGTTAAGGAAAAAATGGGAGAGTTTGAAATGTCTTGGGACTAGCAACAGTGGGGAGGCATTATGCCTCCTAGGCTTGAAGAGGCAAGGAAAGTGAGAAATTCCCAGATCATAGAAAGAACTGTAGCTAAAACTTGAAGGAGGGGGTCATGCAAGAAGAGCTGAGCCAAACACCTAACCTGGAAGAGAGGGAGCCAGGGTGAACAATACCCCAACCTCACTCTGTTTCCACTATCTAATCTCCTACCAGTGCCTCTTCAATTGACCAAAAACTCAATAGAAGTCAGAGACTAAGGAAGTCCATTTAATGCAGTTAATAGAATTTAGTGCCCTGGGACATAGAGCTGAGGGAAAAGGAAAATATATATCCAGAGCTGGCAAAGATAAGATACAGCACAATCACCCTGGTTACTCTTGGAGCAAGAGGAGCAAGAGTTGGGGAAGGAGAACAATCAGGAGACTACTCCAGAATTCAGGCTAATGATGATGGTGGCTTCAACTAGGGTGAAGGTAATAGAGATGAAAGATTAAGAAAAGCTTCAGAGGCCTTTCTTGATCTCTGAGACACTACCTAGGAACAAAATGTTGGGGTGAGTCATAGTTCATCAATATCAAGTTAACCTAATATTCCAACTTTTAGTGCAATATCTAAGTCTAACCTAGCTCCTTTGAATTCCTAATTCTGTGTTCTACAAAGAAAAGATAATTAAGAGAAAGAAGAGGCCCATAGAACTGCTATATTAATGGGCTACCCAACACTGTCTCTCTTTTTCCTGGGACTACAATCTTAAGGCTGAGCCCACATTGGTTGAGAAAAATGAGTGATTACCTGAAGGGATTTTTCTCAAAGATTTTGAAACAGAATGGAATGTCCCAATAAATTAGTCCAACCTCAATTTATAAATGAGAAAACTGAGGCCCAAAGAATTGACTGGCCTTGCCCACCCAAGGTTGTTCAGTGAGCAAGTGGCACAGCTGGCACGTGGTCTATTGCTAGGTCAATGTACTTTCAGTAATAGTTCAAATTTCCAACTAAAATGCCTTGTCTTTCAGCAACTTCTTAAAAAGGTGATCTCAACCATGGCAGTCTTCTGTTGGTCCTCAGCACTGCTAAGATGGGAAAGGAAAAGAAAGCCCACAGTGTTTAAAGTTGGATTAAATAGTGAAATAATTTCAAAAATAACATTGGTATCATATCATATTAGTCAGCCAAAGGGGTTCTGATGCAAAGTACCAGAAATCTGCTGGCTTTTATAAAGGGTATTTATTTGGGGTAGAAACTTACAGTTATCAGACCATAAAGAGTACATTACTTCCCTCACCAATGTCTGTTGCCACGTGTTGGAGCAAGATGGCTGCTGATGTCTGCAAGGGTTCAGGCTCCCTCTTCCTCTCAAGGCTCCACGATCCCAGCTTCTTCCAATATCAGCTGTAGGCTGGGATAAGTCTTGTCTCTCTCCTGGGGCTCGTTTCTCTCCAGCTCAGCTCCTCTGGTCTCTCTACAAGGCCATCTATAGACTCAAGCTAACGGCTCCTCTCTCTTCCTAGGGCCTCTGCCATGTCTCATGGAGACTTCTCTCCTTCCTTGTGTATCTGCTTCTCTGTGTGTTTACTTCCTGGGGCTCCAATATCAAATAACTCCAACTAACTCTTCTGCCGTGTAGTTTTCTCTGTGAGTCCCCACCTGCCAAAGGGGCAGGGACTCGACATCCTGCTGACATGGCCCAATCAAAGCCCTAGTCATAATTTAATCAAGTAAAAGTGAAATATCTGAGTTCAATACAATCTAAAGGTATCACTAGCCCAGAGGAACAGACCAGTTTACAAACATAGTATTTCTCTTTGGAATGCATAAACAATACCAAACTGCTATACATATCTTGTTGGTTAAGAATGATATTCTTTTAGGTATCATTTTCAAGAGAAATGAATTTGTTTTGCAACCAATTATGATGAAGCAGGTCAGATTGTATTCCGCATGTAATTTTACCTTCTGATATTACAGTTATAACTCAATATAGTAAGTACAGACTTCTGGAGGGAAAAGGCAGCTTTTGATTTAACTTTGCTTTCACACATGGAGTACACTTTGTGGTATCAGTACAACAGAAAAAGTGTTAAGAAAATGCTGAAATATCCAAAGAACTGTGAAGTTGGTCTCTTACATCGTCAAAATTTAAAGTGCCATCTGAACAATGCTACTTGAAGGACTTCTGTGTTTGTGGCTTTGCTTATCTCACCTGGTTGCCACAGTACCTTGAGAGCCCAAGATCATGTTCACCAGCTGCCAAGATGAGAGTTGACTCTTGCTCCCATCCCATTTTTATAGAATTTAAATACCATTAGATGGCAAAATTTATGGATTATTCACTTAATTTGTGATACCTAAGAATATATATCAATGATCGAGATAGGGCCATCCCAAGGGTGTGTGGGACCACAGGCAAATATATTTTGCAAGACCCCTGTCAATATAAACAATTTGAATCACCCCAAATCATCTGTGTCAGCAGCATTCTGGCAGTCCCAATTCACAAGAAACTGTGAAAGAAATGCCACATTGACTGGCAGGAACCATCTATTTGCCAGGCCTCCCTCCTGGCAAATAGACAGTTGTCTCAAGGGGGGGATGTCTCAAAGTGACAAGTCTGTCTCCTGGAATCAGCCTGGGGTCCCAAAGATGACGCCATCAGAGCAAGTCCCAGAGCTACTTCACATCTGTTTGGCTGAGCTATCAAAGGGGTTGGCATAGGGTTGCAGCATGTCCCAAAAGGGAGAAAGAGGAACAGGGCACATGCACATCTCGGTCTGGGCTTGAGGCATCCCTCCCCTCTAACGGCACTACCAGATTGAGCAGGTGTCAGTCATGGTAGGGAGGTATGGCGGTATAAGCTTTTTTGAACCCCATAAAATCATGTCCTTAGGGATAATCCATTCCTGTGAGTATAAACCTATTGTAGGTGGGAACTTTTGGTTAGATCACTTCAGTTAAGGGTCTTTGATTAGATTTTGTGACCCAGGATGGGTCTTAATTCTCTTACTGGAGTCCTTTATAAATGGAGAAATAAAAAAGCTGCAGATACAGAAAAAAACTGCAGAGACAGAGAGGAACCCAAAAGCTCAAGGGAACACAGAAGCTGAGAGGAAGCTACTTTAGCTAGAAGCAGAAAGCATAGAGGCCTGGAAGAGAGTGGAGAGACAAGTGGATGCTGCCTTGTGCCTGATTGCCCACAGCTGCACCTCAGGAAGAAAGCATCTTCTGATGATACCTTGATTTGGACAATTTCATGGCATTAGAAGTATAAGTTTTTAAATTTGGACCCTAGCAAATATAGGGATACCAGACATTGCCCAAATATACACAAGTGAAATGATTACTATTAAAGGTGAAGTTGGTGAAGCATGGGGATTCCTAGTCCAGGCTTGTAGGGACTGTTTCCCTGAGGAGAAGATACTTAGACTGAGATGCAAGTATGCAAAGGGGCTTGGTGATGAGTGACGACCATGTGGTTTGTTTTTTTTTGTAAAGAGTATATGTGAGGATGCTGAGTAAGTACACAAGATGTTTATAAGGAACTGAAAGTCCAGAATCAATGGAAAGTAAAGTCAGGGAAGATGACCACTGCAGAGCAAATTAAAGCAATTCTTCCTGCTTAGTTATCATATTCTTTGGCCTTGTTACTCAGCAGTATTGTCACAGCCTGAAAACTTGCTAGAAATGCAGACTATCAGGTCACATCCCAGATTTACTGAAATCAGAATTTGCATTTTAAGACATTTACCTGGTGATCCATATACACGTTAAAATTTGTGAAGCATTGGGCTCTGAAACCGAATTCCCTAAATTGCTGTTACATAATTAGGAAGTTGCTACCAAAATCATCTTTGGTATATTTGACCCACACAAGGAAGGATCCACCATGGTGTTAAGAAGATCTGACTCCCAAGGGAAGTATATGAATCCACACTTATATATACCAGGTTAAAAGGAAAAGTTACAATTTCCTAGAAAGGAAAGCTCTTCTTTGGCTTGGATTGGGCTGGTAATAGTGGAGATAGGAATTGATCTTCTGTGCCCATGGGAACACCATCTAGTACTATATCCATCTATACTTCCCATTCAGAATTATACATGTACTTTAAAGGAAGTGTTATTCGATTAAGGTTAATACTTCCTTTCAACGTTATTTTAAAGGCCAACTCTTCCAGGAACCAATATCTTTTTAAAAACAAAGTTTCAGTTAAAACTAAGTTTATATAGCTATGTTTTGTGAGATGAACAAACAGGTACTTATAAACATAAAAATGCCACAAACATATAATTTTTACTATTTCCAGGAGAAAAATTACACTCAATGCTGCATCAGAAAATAAGAGTTGCAATTCTTAAAAATGAAAATATTATAAAAATAATATATGGTATATTGAAAATCTAGACATTTTTGCTTTTCTTTCTTTGAAACAAAAATGCCAGCTCCAGCAATTCATTTAACAAAACCTGTGTATTTGTTCTTCCTATAAAGACACCTAAAAAGCATCAGAATCAATTTATTTTTAATGTTTTTTTTTTCAGATAGTCAAATTCCACATAGAATTGTCAAGCAATATCTCTAAAACTCATGCATGATTTCTCTTAATAATGAAATTAGTGACATATTACTTGGTTTAAGATAATTTTTTAGATAATTGTTTTTCCCTAAACTCCCACATTTAGAATGAACACAAACACACTCAGTGAAAATAAGCCCAGTTGACAGAGGGTAATAATAGATAAATTGAAGAACTAGGTAGTCATAAGAGCCCAGTGGTTTCAATGAGCTAGAGCAAAGAATTCAGATGAGAATTAAAAGAATTAAAATGAGAGTCAACAGTCTTAAGTTCTATGCATATTAATAAGCATAATTATCCTTTTAAAAATATTTTCTTTTTAAAATAGTCAGCTTAATAATTTCTCTAAGATAAATAGATTCTTACTTGAATAAGTCTATGAGATAATACATGAAACACATTTAGAATAGTGCCTGACACATACTAAGCACTCAATAAATGTAATTAACATCTCACTTTATCATTATACTTTAACTAAGGAATGGCCACGTATAGACAAAATAGACATTATGTTCTATCTTCATCCACTCTTTAAATATCTTCATGTTGGCTGACCCCATTTAAGAAGTTTCCAGACCTTTTCTGATTTTCTGGTCCCATCAAAACTCAGGCTGTAAGTATCCATATATATATTGAGACCTAACAATGTTCTTTTCACCCTATCATCCTGCTTCTTGCTGAACAAATTCCCAGTTTCTATCTTATCCTCTCAGTTTTTTTCCTATCAAGTTAATTTGTAAGAAATAAATATTGCCATAGCTTTAATAGATGGTAATAGTGACAGCCTATGTCCTTCTTACATGGCATACGTGGTTTTGGAGATCAAGGTAGTTACCCTGTCAAAATTTCACACAGTTTTGTGCTTCTGAAAAATATCATTTAATTGTGCTTCCCATCTTGCTATGACTGGTCCTGGGGCTACCAATGTTATACAGAACTTATGTTACAAAACACAGATCACATTTAAGTTCATCTTCTTAAATGTCTAATGGGAAACAGAAAACCACTGTAATGCTACACTAACTTAGAAGGGCTGTGGCTCCACTCATAGAAACCAGTCCAACTTCCAGCTGGCACAGGGCCCACAGCTCAAACTAAGTCCCAAACAGAAAAACTCCTGAGAGGCAAAAAAATTCTGACAGAAGAGTTCAAACAACTCTCCTTTAATCTACTGAACTATAAGAAGTCCAGCATGCTTAAGGATTCTTCAAGGAAAAGATTCTGTATAAATGTTATCATTAAATAACAGTGATGACAATCACAAAGAACTGATTGACTCTAAAGGATAATATTGAAAGGCAATTGCATAATAATGATACCAATTGAAGAGAAATTGATGTTAGAAAATGGCCTGATAGATAAAAAATGAATGCAGAATTATAATAAAATTTCAATGCAGCGGGTCTGAAAACTTCTAACACAGCCCATTTATTTAGAGCTAAGCAATAGTACAACTCCTCAACCCAACTTCCCCAACCCTTAAAAGGTAAAATGTCTGGGATCACCTGAAACATAGCAAAAAAAGTTCAGCTGCCAACCCTAATGAATTGAAAATGGCTATGTGCAGCATGGTGGTGGTGAGAAGGATTCTAAGGTCCTGTCTGTGAGAAAAGGAGGACCGTAATCCATTAGGGTGAGTTATGGAATGAAGCAGGATGGGACTAAAGAAGCATGCTTCATGGTGTACATCCCTGTCCTTGTTGAAGCTATAATGTGGCTTTATAGTTATTAATCAATTTGAAATTTTACAAAACAGAATTTTTATTTCAAAATTAACAGAGACCTTCTTGTCTTTTAATTATTTTCTGATATGACACATTTTCTCTTTAACTGAAATCTATCTTCTGCCTTTATTATTCTATGGACATGAGCGTTTCAAAGATCACCACTGGCCTCTAAACTATCACATGCAATGGCCTTTTCTTCATATTTAGCCCATCAGCATGTCTGAAGCTTTTAGAATCTTTGACCCCCATTACATGGACTTCTCTCCTCTTTAGTCCTTGTGAGCCTCTATCACCTCGGCTCTCCTCTTTTTTTTTCAACTTCTCTCTGGAATTTTCCAATAATCACCTTCTACCTAGTAAATCAGGCTATAGTCTTTCTCTGTTTCTACGTCTCCTACTCACTGCTGTCACACTGATGTTATTAAAACACTTCATTTTATCTTGCTGGCTTTTTACTTAAAGGCCTTGTAACTTTTGTGAGACAGAGGTCAAACACCTTACCCTGGACCATTAGGTTCTTGTATTAGCTAGCTGCTACAACAGCCCTTTAAGTAGCTTTTTCCAATAGATATTCATTTCTCACGCATATAAATTCCAGTTGAAAGTAGGTTGGGACTCTGCTCCATGTACTCATTCAGGAGCACAGCTAGGCAGAGCTTCTGCCATTTTCAACTTGGTCACCAACATTAAGTCAGTAAATGGGGAAGAGAAAAAATAGAGGAATGCACAGGAGGTTTTCATGAACCAGGCCTCCTACTCACATCCCATTGGCCAGAATCAGACATGTGGTCAAGATATCTACAAGGGAGTTTGGAAATTTAGTTTAGTTATATACCCAGGAGGTAAAATAAATGGATTTATTGAATAGCAATGCAGTCTTTGTCACAGTTCCACACAATTTGTGACCAACTAACTCTTATAAACTCAATTTTCATGACTTCTCAAAATACTGCTTACCTTATCTGTTCATTTTTCCTGGCTATGCCTAGCTCATTTGCTCTCCCTTCCATTCCATAAGACTGTCTTTCACCTCATGTGGTCTCCCTCTTCACTGCACATCTAAACTCTCCCTACCTTTCAGAGCTGTGTTTAAGGTTCATATTACCCATGAAGCTTCCCTAACTTCATAGGGACCTCTGCGTCCTTTAAAGAGATAGGACTAGTTTTCTATATTAGTTATTGGCAGAAGCTGCACCAAATATTAGAAAGCATGGGGAAAAGACAGTGTGAGCAAGTTCAAATCATGGAATGAACTGCAGGGCTACCTGAACCAAGAATTAGCTGCATAATGTATAGTACCCAAAGGAAGACTGGTTTGTTCCAAAGTAAGAACCAACTAGACACACTCCTTTGTGTTTAGTGGGAGCTCACATCCCACAGAATGTGTGACTCCACAACTTGGTAGTATCTACCCATTGCATGATCTAACAATTCCTCGTTCTCTGGAAACCCCTTCTAATTGACAGCAGTGCACTCCAATTCTCACATTGGTACAGAGTGACCCCTTCTTTCCTTGCATGTAACTATTGTATATTAAATAATTTAAATAAGTTGCTTGTTAGGTAAAGGGAAAATTTATGCCATGTGAAAAAATAAGAGAAAGCTAACCTGCATTTAAAAAAAAGAAAGCATCTGTTCAGTGAGAAGAGACCCAAGAAAGAGAACACTAAGAAAAGTCTAACATAATTCTAATTCCTGGCCCATCTTTTCCTAAGGCCTATTGTATATCTTTTCTTCACTTCTGAAGGACACCCCTACATCCAAATAGTAATTTCCCTTTTTTTTTTTTTTTTTTACTGTCATAAATCAGCAAGGTAGCAGAGTGGTCAAGGGTATGGACTTTGGAATCTAAACCTAAAATAGAGGCTTAGATATAGTTCATGCTCAATAAGTGGCAATTGTTACATGTTAAATGCTGTTCTTCCATCTAATATAAAGTGCTGTTGATTATAAAAGACATCCTGATTACAGAGATTTTAAATAAAATATGAAAAAAATGTGTGACTCATGGTCAATAAAGTATGTTATCTTTATTATTGAGCCTCGGGAAAGTTTTATAGGCTCTTTAACAGGCCTCTTTCATTGATGACTTCAACTAAAATCCAGTGGTTACCAGGTCAAGTATAACTAGATCTTTTTTGACTGTTCTCTCTTGTTAGAGATATAGAAATTATAGCTGTTACTGACTTCCAGGTGAGTTTCTTGTAAGAAGAGTTACAAATACTAACTAAAAATTGAGATTTTCTCTTTGGAAGAGTAGCACTTTTCCACTGAGCTCAATATCTCTCAGTTTGGGATAACAAACAATAATTATTTGAGAATGAAAACTTTTTTTTTCTGTTTTTCAATTTAGTATGATAATTAATATGTGAAAGAGGAAAAAAAGACATCTTCATTTTCATCTGTTAGTTAGAAATAGCAATATTGACAAGATCAAGTAACTGTTTTGATCATTAAATAATTACAGATGCTATAGAATTTTGCAATGGAATAAAATACACACAAATGCCAAAATTCTGCGTTAGTAAGTCACTGCCTTAAACATATGGAAATTTAATTTAAGACAAATGCCTGAAAAGAATCTAATCATAGAAACAATACTAGCATCTACTGCATAAACAGTAGTAAGCAGAAAAAGAACAAAATATACATAATGCTTAACTGTATATTACATGAATAAAAAAAGATATCCTAGACTTTTAAAGAATTTTTGTGTTGTCTAAGAAGTTTACAGGAATGCCAATAGTTCAGAGAGGGAAACAGTGATTTGTAATTCTGTGGATAAATTGAAATCATAAGTACTTATACATTTTCTAAGGATGTAAAAAAGTCATTCCTCAGGCAATTTGCCTCTACCTTTCTAGTTGAAAGGACAAAACAGTACAGTAAACATGTTGAAGAATTCTGAAAGAAAAGAAATGGAATTCATATCCAATGTCAAGGATATTAGGAACAGGGAAAAGACAAGTGCAAATCTCAGAGGCCTTAAATAATGTAAATATATTATTAGTTCAACAAACATTTGTTGACCACCTATTCTGAGCCATACATTGTGTGAGATGCTGTGGATTCCAAGATAAATTAAAGCATCCCAGAAAGGAATGGAAATTCAAATCTTATTCCATTATGGATAATAAGGACCTCACCACAAAAAGCAACTCTTAATATGTGAAGCAGGGCCCCAGCTATCCCAATTTAACACCTAGTTATAGCATGCAAATATCTTACAGGATACAACTCTATGGTCTTCTGGCAGCAACACTACAGGTAGAGAAGAAGAATATCAATCAAGCTTGCAAGATGAAAAGCATACTTTTTCATAATGGCACCATCTGTTTCCACTCTTTTTACTTTGTTAAGTGCAACTTTTCCAAAGAGCACATCAGGTATGCATTTTACTCTTTCAGGCCCCTCATAAGGCTCTGATCCATGCATAAGGTAATGTAGACTAGTTCTTGTCTAAAAATGCTTATGATAAGCAAATAGACAACCATTTGAACAAAACGAAACACTCAACTCTGTGCCAAGGGGAAAGACAGACAAAAGCTGAAGTCTTGCTCATGGGAAAATAAAAGCAGTTTGGAATTTTAAAACAATCATAGTACCTAGCAAACAATAGGTGCTAAATATCTTTTTTTTTTTTTTTTTTTTTTTTTTTGCAATTTCTTATATGCTTTATTATACCTAAGACTTTCTTTTTTAAAAATATATATATATATTTTTTTTATTTTTTGAAAGATAATTAGATTACATAAATGTTACATAAAAAATATAGGAGATTCCCATATGCCCCGCTCCCCACACCTCCCACATATTCCCACATTAACAACATCCTTCATTAGTGTGGTACATTCATTGCAATTGATGAACACATTTTGGAGCCAAAATGTTGAAACAATGTCTTCCTACAGAGCACTGGGTGGCAGACCACCTCTGACCCTCTGCCCACCACATGTTATTTTTTTATTTTATTGAAGTATATCATTCATACATGAACATACATAAACAATTAGTATATAGTAAAAATTTGAACTTACAAAACAAATATGCATATCATCATATAGAGCTCCCATACATCACCTCCCTACCAACACCTTGCATTGTTGTGAAACATTTGTTACAAACTATGAAAGAGCATCATCAAAATATTATTACTAAATAAAGCCCATATCTTACATTTGGTATTTCCCCCAACCCACTTAATTATTAACACCCTGTATTAGTATTGTATATTTGTTAGTTCATGAGAGAACGTTCTCATCTTTGTTGTTAACCACAGTCCATAGTCCACCACAGGATTCACTGTGTTTTACAGCCCCATGCTTTGTACAATCCATTCAAAGTGTACACTCAGTGGCTCTCATTTTCATCACAGAGTTGTGCTGTCATCACCTCAGTCATTTTTAGAACGTTGTCATTACACCAAAAGGAAAAATCCTTTACTTCCTCATAGCCCCCTATTGTTGTCCCTTAGAATTGATATAATATCTTCTTTGTCATTGCTGCAAAAATATTACAATATTACTGTTAACTATCATCCATAAGTTACATTAGTTGTAATTTTCCCATGTATCACCATATCTTAACACCCACCATAAATTTTTGTAAATGAAGATTTATTGGAACACAGCCATATCCATTTGTTTCTGTACTGTCTATGGCTGTTTTTGAGCTACAATGGTAGTGTTAACTCACTGTAACAGAGAGTGTATGACTCACAAAGCTTAAAATGGTTACTATCTAGCCTCTTATGGAAAAAGTTTGTCAACCACTGACAGAGAATAAGAAACTCTCAACCACAGACATCTACTTACCGCAGTGCCAAACATATTAGGGTGTCTCCTCCCACCTCAACTGATTTTTTCTTCATTCTTCCAAGCTTGGGGTTACTTTCAAGTACTCTCTGTTTTCCTCTTGTGGGCCCCAACCTGCTGAAATTCATAACTGTAATGTTCAGTAGTTGTTTGCAGAAAGGCCATTTTTTTTAATGCTGTCTTGGATGAGCTGATGGAATTGTTGCCTTTTTCTTAAGGAGAAGTTTGAACTGCAGAAATTTCTTGGAAGAATCATGTGGAAGAAAAAGATACAATGGTCTACCATATGCGTAGTAAAAAAGGAATGTGAGCGTACCCAACATGTCCACGTCTTTATTAAAGGTGAGAGAGAAGTTAAAGAAGAAGGAAGAATGAGTATAAATTTATACCAAAGATTTAACACAAATGTAAGATATCCATTAATAATTAAAATGGATCTGATTCTGTATTTGAGAGCTAATGAAAATCTTCAGCAAATTTATAAGTAAATCTACTAAATATTCAATTCTCCCTTTAAATTATAGTCTTACAAATAAACTAGGGTAAAGAAATTTTAAATTTGTTTGTTAAAGGAAGAATATTTGTAAGGTGTTTAGGGAAGCATGCCGAAGTAGAAAGAATGCTTACTTATTCGGGGTCATACATTTACACTAGCAATTATTCTTCAACTATGAATTGTAAGTCTCTTTAATACTTATTTTTCCAATACAAAGAATTAAGTAAATAACGAAGAGGATATGATGCTTCACAAACATTTCTTGAATATAAAAAGCATTCATGAAAGAGTAATAGCTGGTAAAAATAGAAGACCCAATTCCTATTTTAAGGAGGCTTGGAATCCACAGAAGACAGGACAACTAACAGGCCTTCTCCATTTGAGTTTTTTAATAAGAGAGACCGTGGTCTGATGATATTTCTCCTTAAGATACACACAATATTCCCCTAGCACAGATTCAGCCTTAAGCAAAGTGTTCCATCAAGCACATCATAATGATAATTGACACTTATTGCTAGGCATTGTGCTAAGTACTTTACATGCATTAACTCATTTAAGCCTCCATACAGCCTTAGCCTTATAAGGGAGTTACAATTATCATACTTGAGCACATCTAAGACAATAAGGATTGTTAGGCAAGCCATCATATTATGCACCACCAAGGAAAAAAAAGTGTTGCCAATTAAATTATGACATTCCATTGATTTCAAGACAGCCTGATTTTAGAGAAGTGAATTTTGAAAATATGTGCTTCCTAGACTCAATCAAGTATGGGCATTAACCCCATTTTAAAGGTGAAAAAACCAAAGCACAAACAGGTAAAGTGAGGTCACTTAGCTAGAAAAAGGCAAATCAGTGAGTCTGACTTCAGAGCCATGATCTTAACCACTGAGTTCTACCACATATGAGAGAAAACTGGGTGTAGCATATTGAATTTCCCAAGAAACACAAAAGTATTGGTTGTGGAAGCAAAGAGCAGGAAACAAAGTCACAGTATACACAGTAGCTGCCAAAAAGAAGTCTTTTGCTTCCTGTATATATATCCTGTGAGTTCTGTCTGCATAAGCTTATGCTATTTCAATGATATTTATACCTCCCTTTTATTGCTTTACAATCATGACTTGAGAGAGAACAAATAAGAGTAAAAGGGCAAGACCAGTCCATAAACATGTCCTAATTTAAAACACAGTGGAAAAATTTACTAAGTACCATACCTAACGGACATCTACAAAGCAAAACCACACATGGATGTATGTATCACTAATATTTTCAATACACTAAGTGCTGAGGTATGTATTGATATTCTGGAATAAGGTAGATTTATAAACTACATATTTTGATGCACTCAAAATTCTATTTGCAAAAGGCCTTTGGGAACAGAATGTTCAGATATGAAGGACCTTTATATGTGCCAGTGACTTGAGTAATTACCTCAAGGAAGAATCAGCACTTAGCATAGCACCTTCCACAACAGTCAGTAAGCTCTTTTGATGCAAATTCAAGAATTTTTGTGTTTTTCTCATAAAGGCAAACCCTTCATTGATTTGACAATCCTTATAGATCGCCTATATCAAATGGAGTCTGAGTATGACTTCTAGATATGAAATGCAAGTACTCAGGATTTCCAGTGTAACTGTGAAATTGAAGTAAATGTTTAATTGTTAATGACCACAGTGGGCCTAAAAAAGAGGGAATTTCTACATATTCTAGACAGCCTTAACAATCAAAGTAGATCTATAATTTGTAAAATTATTCTTGAGACACTACGACAAAATATAGGACTTTGCCGTTTACGGGTATTGGCTGCTTACTGTTGCGTGGTCACTAGTAACCATGTCTCTTGCAGTGGTGTTGAGTTACTTTCTGAGACCCACTTTGGATGAGACTAAGGCCACCATAGATCATGTGTTTTGGCTTACCCGGTCCCACAGAATTTGAACCGAAAATGAGAACTCGTTGCCTTGCATCACGTTCAAACTGAATTTTCCTTTCTAAAGCCAGAATCTATTTCATTATAATTGCAGTTATTTTTGTCCTATCTCGTTCCCTATAATCAAAGTATCGTTTTTTAAAATGTTAAGAAACTATGGATGTCAAAAATAATTGGAAATGAAACAAAATGTAACGATTTGATCTTTCATGAGTTAGACTACATATCAAAATATAAACTAAAAAGAGATTTATATCTGGCATACTCTGGATGTAATGCTAGCAAAGGCCTGGAACAAGAGAAGAAAAATGGCAAAGGGCAGAAGGGGAAAAATTAAAAGTCTGCGCAGAACAATGATTGTTTACTTTAAATGCAAGGGATATTCTTTTGAAGTAATATTGTGCTAAGTGTTAAGCCAAAACCAAAATTATATGAATGGAAAGAAAGTAAAGGCTTTGAGTCCCCAGTGGATTTTTTAAATTCCTGTGGAAAGTTTGATGGGATGTCTTTCTTCTTATAAATAAACTATTGTGGTTTTAAGACATGTGTTGCGTCTTGGTTTATTTAATTCTGAATAGCAGAAAAAAAGAATCACTTGGTGGGTAATACACAATATATTGGCATTCAAAGTAAATACAACAGATTATGTTTAAATTAAAAATGGCCTGCTTTAGTATGAAAGCCAAAATGCAACATAAAAAAGACGTTGTGGTTGTAAAGAAAATCCAATCTTTATAAAAATGATTTAAACTAATTGATGGCATGAGTAATATTCCTGATTGAATAGATAATTCAACCTAGTCAGTTTTATTTCAATTTCAGTAAATATTTTCTCTATTTTTCAAGAGGGTTAAATAGACAGTTCCATTTTCAAAATCATTAAAAGAGAGATGGTTTTGGATGTGTACTACCTAAAATCTTCATCTAATTCATATCCCAAAATTTTTCTCAGTTTCACTGACATGTATCAAAGCAACCTGTTATAAACTTGACCTAGAAATAGGCATCATGTTTGATTTTTTATTTGAAAAACGTTTTCTTTTTTTACAGTTACAAAAACTCGGACTTCATTTTAATTTTTAATGAACTTTTATGCCAGTGGTCCTTGGAAACACCAATATTTAATGGTGTTTTCAGTTATCTTAGTTCAACTTCTCCTGAGCCTTCTGAAACATATATCTTCAAGGTTTCCACATCAAATTGGAGATGTTTAAAACTATACACACAAAAATAACCTATGGAGAGAACCAAGAGGGGGTTTCAAATTCCAGGAAAATTTTTTAAAATGATATTTAACTGACACCAGGAAAATGGTATTTCCAAATTTAAACCAATTTTGGCAGCCTAAGAGAATCAATACCTGACAGAATGTAGAATCCAGGCATCCTCACTGAACTGTGACTAGGTATTCCTTATCCATATTTTTCCCTTTATGGGTTTAATTAAAGTTTGCTGACTATTTTACTATTTATTCAAGGGGGTGGGGAATACATGAAAACAGGAAAGGATATTTACACACACACAAACTCAACCAGGCCACCATCTAATAGTTTTGATTTAGTCTCTTTTGTTTAAAAGGTACAATATTCACATTTATGACTAATTTATACCATCCTGCACAATCATATTCAGCTTTTTTCTGAAGTTGCACAAATTAAAAGCAAGTTGCTTTCATAATAAAAAAAAAAATCTCTTTTATGTTTGCAAGTGTTTGAAATCATAGCCTTTCTATATATTACTGTTGCTGGAAATTAAAAATATTCATGTCTCCAACCTACACTCAGGTGTTCAGTAAATGGATGAATAATTAGATGCACAGATATCAGAGAGAGATATGAGATAAAGAAAGAGAGAGATAGTGAAATAGATGAAAGGGAGAAAGAAATGGGAAATTGACAAAATGTTAATATTGGTGGATCTGGGTATTTTGAGGTATGATGGGGTTCTCCAGGTGGGGTTTGTATTATTTTTGCAACTGTTCTATAAGTTTGAAAGTATTTCTAAATAAAATGTTTTTTAAAATTCCATGTCTCCAGTATGTGAACTTGTCTTTTTATGCCACTTTCATGTATTCACTCCAGCAGGAATTTCCCAAAAGTGTGTCAGAATCAATGGAGACACTTTTTTGAAAATACAGATTTGGGGTTCAGCTCAACCCTCTAGAGTCAGACTCTTGACAGATGGGTTCTAGAAATCTAAAAGTTTGACAAGTTTCCAAGAGAATCACTTAAAAGCAATCAAAGGTCACTGAGGCTGAGAAAATGGAGGGAAACCAAAATTAATTTTGTGGCTACATACAGAACATACATACATATGTACAAAACATACATACAGAACAAGAAAAAGAGTTTATAAAAAGCAATTCAAAGTAGTAGAGAGAACATAAATCAGGACTAACAGATGCAGAACACAAGTTTTCAGATAAACCAAATCTGTATATTTTTCCTGATGCATGAAGGCCAGAGGATATCTAAGGGAAAAATACAAATTTTCATAAAGTGGAATGCATTCCTTCTTCCAAATGATTTACTCATAAGGTTTGCACATTATCTTCATTTTCATGACAGCATTGCCAGTATTTTGCAAGACATTGTTAGATTTTGTCATAAACAAGTAATTTTATTAAGGAAAACTTTTTTCTGTTATTTGTAATGATTTAGTCACTGAATTCCAAACTTTATTTTTTAATACAGAGATTCATTGCCTGTCCCCAGCCAGGTGATGGTTTAATATAAATTAAATAAAAGATCACTGTTTTAAGTTTTCTGACTAGAAAAACCTAATTGCTAAACATCTCCCAAATGAGTTTAACAAGATCAACTTAGGTAATAAAGAGTCACCATATTACTATGTTTAAAATTCATATAGAATACTAGTAATAACATCATAGCATTAACTTTGGATGTAATTAGCAAACAAAAAATTAAATAATTTCATACAAAATATTAATTTCAAACTACATTTGAAAATAATTTTCCACTAAGCAATAAAGTTTAAGTTGGCTTGCCACCTGTGTTCAAAAAACAATTATGGATGGATGGATGGATGGATGGATGGATGGATGGATGGCTAGGAAACTCATACATCAATTAATGCAAACTTAGGCCTCATGATTTAAGGGAAGATAAAAGTCAGTAGGTATTTTGGTGGTTTAACTTTGAAAAGGAAATACACTAATATTCTCCTTTAAAGTTTCTGAATTAATATGGTTAGTCCCCAAGGACTTCATGGAAAATTACTTAATTTTTTTAAAAGATGTTTTATTACTTATGCCTGTTTCAAGATTGTTCTCAATACTCTGAATATAAAACAAAATAAAAAGAAATAATTTGGCTGCTGAAGTGATGGAATTTTGAAGACACACAGGCTCTAGTGTCTTACATTCTGGGTTCAAAACCCAGCTCTCCACTTCACTATGTGATCTGGAGAAATGAATTTGCTTGTCTATGTCCCATTACATTTTCCATAAAATGGGGGTGATGATGGTAATAGTAACCACCTCTTAAGACTGTGTGAAGATCTAAAGAGATCATTCATCACTGTTACATTTAAGCACCCAATAATCATTGATTAAATAACTGCTATTTTAACCATTTTTTATTTTCATCATAGCATGCATATTTTTCTCATTCATTACTTTCAAAATAAGTTAACATGAAATTATAAAATATACTTGTTATAATAACATATTACTTTTAACTGGTGTATATATGTAACTGATATATATATCAGTTTGGCAACTAGAACTTCAGTATAAGACCATACTTGAATAAGAAGTTCTAGTTGCCAAATAAAGTTTGAAAGTCAGCATATTATTTACCATTTATTAATAATCCAAAGTGTGCCTAGTATTATTCATATATGATCTAATATGCCATAATAATTCTGTAAGTAATGCATTATTATTTTCATTCCCATTTTGCAGATAAGAAAACTGAGCCTCAGAGAGGTTTAGATACTTATTTACAGCTACAAAACTAGAAATTGCAGAACCATGATGAAAAACATTTTAACTCCAACATCTATGTTTTTTATATTATTCTACACTACTTTACAGCCGTGCAGGATTTTAAGCCAGTAAGAGATTTAAACAACCTGGATTTAAGAAACCACCTGCAGATACAGGTAATAGCTGAAATGGAAGAGTGAAGGGTGTTAGGGAAAAACAATTGAAAATATGGACTGACTAAGATAGAGAGACGACTGGATATGCCTATTCTGACCTACCTGACCCTCTACTCCAGATTGCATTCTAAGATAATTTTGACATGGTGTCCATTTCCTTAAATGACTGCTGTCTGCAGCCTCTTAATTCCATGCAGTAGCCATCCTGGAGAAGAATGCCTAAAATGAAACAGCTGCAAAGGTTCAGATGCCTCTGTCAATCTTATTTGTCATTTTCCATCAAAGCCATCTTAGTCCAACAGGCAGCTCGGTGGTATTCTTAGTTCAGGCCTACTTAGTTGGCTGAATCACTGTGACCTTTCTTTTTATGGCAACCTATTCAAAGGCTTCTCTTGCTCTGTGCCTCCCATCCACACTGTTGTTCCACTCCTCCTTATTTCAGACATCCCCTTGGGAGAGATGTTTTCTGAATACTGTTTTACAAATAAATGTAGTTTTTCTTTTATTTTGTAGATTGAGTTATAAAAATGTACCTCGCTGATTGCGGCCTGATGCTAAGCCATTTCTGAGGCTTCTCCAGAGAGAAATTTGAATTATTTGATACCTGTTGCAAGTTAGAATTATGCAGTATTGCTTAGTTATAGATAGTCTGCTCCAGCATGGGAAGTTTAGAAACTCCCTTTACTTGGTTAAATGTATTTCTACCATTTCTGATTTAGTTTTTTTATTGCATACCACAGGAAGCTAAAATTGCAGCAATTTCCAGGGTCAGCTGGGGAGAGAAGTTCTGGATGAAATTTAGTCAGAACCACACACTTCCTTTCCCCAAACCCCCCAGATGTGGCCCCTTGGAAAAGGCTTTTCATAACGAGGACCTATCAGTTAAACGTCTCCTTTGTGGGCAGATCTGGCACCAGCTAAGTCTAAAGGTGTGTAGAGAATGGAAGTTTTTACAGCAATTGTCCAAAATTGTGCTTTAATTTCCATATACACATTTGGAATCTTGTGCTATTTTTACTTGTTGCCATCACTGTTCAAAGAAAGCTGCAGGTTAAAACTTTTTTTTCTCAAAGCATACGAAAACCTCATATAACAAAAGTCTAATGCTATTTTAGACCAAGTAAATACAGACCAGTAGACCTTAGACATCCTTTTGCCTTTTGGCTCTGCTTCAGTTTGAACTAAGGGAAGTCTTTCTGGAAAAGAAAGCAAAAACTGTAATTCTTAAAATGACTCTAAATTTAGGGGTCTAACAAGAAATATTCCTATATACAGTTGTTTTAAATTCTAAGAGGAATGAACTATAAAATGTGAGATATTAGGTACCATGTTCTTTTGGATTGTTTTCATTTTTAGAACAGTACATGCAGATGTGTATTCTGACAGCACATTTTGAAATATTAGCCATGGAGACTAATTCCGTTCTTTATTCACATAATCAACAAACATTTATTAAATTTTTACTATGTACAGAGCCCTAGGCTGAGCTGGAAAGAAAACAATGTCTTAGTCCATACCTGACTTTCAATGAGTCACAGTCGAGAAGAGACATTAAACTACAAACAAATAATTATGACACAATGTGAAAAGTGTTAATGAAAGTGTGTTTAAAGTGCTATGAGAACACTGAAGAATGAGCAACTAACTGTGCCGGAGCACAAGAAAAGCAATTACTAACTCTTTACCCAAGAGATTGTATTTTAGCTGAGTTGTTTGATCAAAGTGGGACAGAGTATTCCAGAAGAGGAATAGGCAAAGTCCAAAGAAAGTAACATATTGCATACAGATAGCAGAAGCAGTGTGTTATGTTAGATTTTAGGATACATTTTCAAAGTAGAAAAGGGTCAAAATTTCCTGATGGCTTCTGAGGAATTTATACATTATTCAGGAAGTAATGGGAGAACTTCTGAAAAACTTTAATAAGGAAATTTGAATTAGAGACCTATTAACAAGACAGTGGTGGAGTATAGATTAGAAAACGGCACAAACAAAGCCAGAAATAATGGAGAGAAGGGGACAAAACCACCAACTATATTGTAGACTTATCTATAAGAAGGAACTTGATTAGTTGAGGAGGTTAAGGAAGAGAATGGAGTCAGAGATAATTTTCCCAACCTCATAGGATTTTGTTTGCAAGTAATAAAACACAGCTGAAAATAGCCAAAAGGAGTCATACCACTAAAGTCACAGGGTTTGAAGGGGCCACAGGCAGGCCTTCATCAGGGCAGCTCTGCTTCTCTGCAACTTCCATGAACTGGTCAACTCCACCCGTTGGTCTTTTTATTAGTCTGGTTCTCCTGATGGCAAGGAGATGGCTGTCAGCCCTAACTGGGCCACATATTTTCTGGTTAATACATAGCAGAGAAGAATTGCATCTCCTACAACTAAGGTTTGTTATGACTGGACGGCTCAGGTCTTTTGCCCACACTGAATCAATATCTATGACAGTGAGAATGCCATCTGCTAAATGGCTTACACCAACGTTTCCAGAACCAATCGCTATATAAAGGGAGACAGAATTATCCTAATTGATTAGGAATCATCTGACTCCACCTCTTGGGGCAGGAATCAGATCAGCTCCATTTGAAAGCATGTCCTCTATATAATTGGACCAAGTGTAGAATATATGTGTGGGAGACCTTGCAATGTCCACTAACATGTTGACCAAAATCATTTTTTATCCATGTAACTACTTACAGTGATCAAGACTGATATCTACAAACATATTTCCAGACTAAATAATGACCTGCTTTATTATTACCTCTCTGTTCTAGCAGAACAACACCATTCAGTAACTGGCAGGCTCCTACCAGGGATAGGCAAAGATAAGTATTTAGATTGGCAATATTATCTTTTTTAAAAATACAGTATCTTAGAATATTGGCTAGAGAATTTTATAATTTGTGAAAAATCTGTGGTTTCCTTCAACAAATTATGAATAAATCAGTTAATAATCTCTATTCTAATAAATGTTTTTCATACAAGTAACAAGAAGATAAGTTTTCTACTATTTTACTTTTCTTTTTTAGATTTTCAACTAATTTCCAGAATTCTGTTGGAATTTTTACTATCCAGGATATGTACTAAAGAATCTGCTACTACAGAAACACACATAATAATTTGTTTAAAAGTTTTACTTAAAAGTGACATTTCTAGATTTACTATCATTTAGTGTATGTAAAAATACAGAGATTAGCTGCTGTGTTAATTTTTAAAGATGGTTCTGTGCCAGTTTATCAATAAAGTATTTTTAAATGAAATTCACTGGCTAACAAGATCAAACCTATTTGTCCATTTGGTACTTTGTAAATGAGTGTACAAAGGACTCAATTGGGAAAGATATTCGAGGTCAGCCAGATGGGTCAAATCGCCATTATGTCATTTACTAACCAGTTGTCCTTAAGTATGTTAAGTATGTTACTTTTATCTCTGGGTATCAATATCATCATCTATAATATAGAGTTGATAATACTTGGCTTGTGAGACAAGAATAAAGATTAGAAATAATACACCAAATAAGCCTGGCCTGTAAGGGGCTTGTGATCGTCCACTGGTTGATTAGTGTATAACAAACCCAAATATACTTGAAGAACAGTATACAAAGTAAAAGTTTATTAAACTTCCTTATGACTTTCATAACATACAAATAGTAAGTTTTATTCAAACCTTTTACAGTCTCTTAAAAATCCTTAGAACAGGGGTTCTTAACAAGGGGTCTGTGAGCTTGAATTGAAATTCAAAAAGCATTATTCTTGTGGGGCTGTGTTGGTGCAGGTGTGATATATTTATTAAATAGCATACAGTATAGTTTGGACTTAGTAAGGGGTCCATGGTTTTCACCTGACTGGCCAATGGGTCCATGGAACAAAAAAGGTTAAGAATCCCTGCCTTAGAATGTTTAAAACTAGATAAGTTATTGCTGTACTTGGGATACCTAACTGTGGGGAAATAACACGGTTATTGATTTGTTTATTTAAAAATATGTATTGAGCACCTAATATGTGTGAGGTACTGTACTAGGCCCCGGGATACAGCTCTGAACAAAAGAAGCAAATCCCCTGTCCTCATGCAGCTTACAATCTTGGTACAACTAATAAAAAACTAAATAATCCATAATTATGCATCTTCAAATAGTGTTTAGAATGATGAAGAAGATAGGATTAGGCCTAGACAGTGACCTGGCAAGGAGAGGACTTAGCAGGCAATGTTTTAGATGTGATGGTCACAGAAGGCTCCCCTGGGGTTCCATGCTGACTCTAGGTAAATGTCTGCCACAGATAGATCAGACTTTCTCTCATTTTCACATCTAATGAACAGAAATAACAAATGAGCTCCCTTCTCCACAATTCTTATTAGTAAATTCTTCAAAAGACTCTAATTTGATTTTCAAAATAAGGTTAGCCTTCCTGTTGTTTAATATAAAGAAAATATGAGTTGGTTTGAAAATTAAGGTATATTGCCTTCAAACTTGGAAACATATGTCAACTTTTCTAAATGTTGAAAGTTTTAAACTAAATAAAGTAGAAAAAGTCATCCTCAACTAAATATTAACATTTAATTTATTATCTGAGAAAAACTACATTTTGGATTATGTAAAGGATGGAATATAGATTAAATTTGTGATTTAGTTTACTTTGGAATTTAACAGCCCCTGTTTTCTTTTCTTTGTAATTTTCTCAATTAAGCAATACCTTTTCTTAAAAACACCTGAATATCTATCAGCTTAGCTGAACGTAACCATTAAAATGAAAAGACTATTTCACCATGGATGTACATTTTATTGTAATGAATGTGTATTGATTAAAAAATCAGCAAAATGTTATAAATATTTAATGGATTTATTAAAGGATAATCAACTTGATCAATTATACAATTATAATAGCATCTAAGTTAGAGACAGATTGATGTTTGTAATCTTGCTGTAATAAAAAGCATGAAATTGTCTCTATTTAAGGGTCCTTTTAAAATGTTTTTTAAGAGTTTTATTTTTAAATATTGGTTCCCATCAAATTGAGGGCATGCACACACATATGTGTGTATGTTTGTACTTCAGTCATATTCCAACCCTGCTTTTCTTTAAAATTGTGTTTGTCTACACTGCACCATAAAACATGCAGATATTTAGTTACAGATCACAGTTGTATTCAAATTTTCTAGTCTTCATGATCATCACAGGGCTAGCATATACCTTGTCAAACTTATCAGGAAAACATTTTTGCTTTCACAAAATTGAAGGGCTGCAATCACTGGTGCGTTTTCAGAATACTCCCTAATGCTACCATTGTCTAAATATCAACTTGTAAAGATGAAACGGCAGCTGGGGCAGCTGCAGAAAGAGTATTTGATCCTCGGGCTCTGCAGCATTTGATATTCTTGACCACACCTTCCTTCTTTTTTTTTTTTTTTTGTCTTTTTATTTGTCTTTACACCTTCCTTCTTGATGTGCCCCTTTCCCTTGGTTTCCATGGCACCGCTCTTGTGTGCTTTTAAGATTTTCTTCCCAATTCTCTGGCTCCTCTTTTCTGTCTCTTTTCTCGCCTCTCTATCCTCATTCCAGAACTTAAAGGTTGCTGTGCTGCAGGGCCCTGTACTCCACGCTTTGCTCGTCACAGATACCTATCAACCAACTATTACATGTTAAGACCTGTTTTGGGCAAGGCACTGTAGATTAAATGGAGGGATTAGAAAGAAAAGTTCAGCATAGACTATGCTCTTGATGAGCTTGTAATATGAAATTTACATCACCTGGGGGATGTACAGAGACCATATGTCCAGACATGACTTCACTTCTTGGTTATGACATCTTTGAAACAAATGCAATAAAATCTAATCACGCATTTCCCCATTATTACACAAATTCTGTTAGATATAACCGCTGTGATATCTAGAGCATTTTGTTTTCCTCCCTTATGAAAATCCCCCAAGGTAGGTGAAAAGCAATACACTCAAAAGAAGAACCTAGGATTTTTAATTTAGATACACTTGAACTTCATACATACCTCATTGTTTACTAATAAGAGAGTAAGTTCAACTGTATTTTTTTTTTTTTTTTATCCTCTGGAGTATCTGAAATACATCTTCACTGAGGATTTTCAGGACTTGTATATAGAGACACTGCATGGTACAAACACAGTTTTAGTGACATACACTAACACAATCAGCATACAGGATTATAATAATTACATGCTTCTTTTCTTAATTAAAAATGCATGTCTGTGGTAGATTGAATTATGTACCCCAGAAAAAAAAAACATTTTCTTAACCTTAATGCATTCCTGTGGATATGAACCCATTGGTAGTAAGACATTTTGACTGTGTTCTTTTTAGTTAAGGTGTGGCCCAACCGAGTGATACTGGGCCCTAATCCTATTCTTGGAGGGTTTATGAAGAGGAAGCCATGTGGAGGAGGAGAAACTGGAAGTGAATGGAACCGGGAAGGGAAAGGAAAAAATATCATGTACCTTGCCATGTGACAGAAAAGCCAAGAACTAAGGACTGCCAGCAGCCAGCTCAGAACACCAGTCTTAGGGGAAATCATCACCTTCTGATGCCTTGATTTCAGACTGCTCCTACCCTCAAAACTGTGAGTCAATAAATTACCATTGTTTAAGCCAACCCATAGTATGATATTTGTTTTAGCAGCTGGGAAGCTAAGACAATGTCCAAAACCCAGTGGATAATTCTCTAATTCTATTTATGTAGAGCCCATACCCCTATATACCAAATAGAACACAATATTTCAGGCTTTATAATTTGAAAAAAAAAAATCCTGTCATCTCTAATAATGAACTATCTTATAATTTTAAATTAGATACAATGACAGTAAAAATCTCCTTTACATTTTATAATTCTCAAACAGAAACAAGCCATAAAAGACTGTTGAATAATTATTTTTAGTTGATAATATTTGAGGCAAGATAATTTTATTCTCATTGGAACACTTGGATATTCAGTTCTCTCATGAATACTTTGTGATTCTTGAAGAATGTAGTATATACTAGAAAGAAGGCAGAAAGATTCTGAATGCAAATATTCTCACTGTCCTAATTTTGTGATAATCAGGGTAGGCTAAATATTCGCTATATTAGAAACCATGCATGTATTCCCAGACCTAGTTTTTCTCAAGGTCTGGTTTTTAAAGTGCTGGTGATAAACTAAGCCTGATTTATTATATGACCATCCTGTATGGGAAATGACTATAACTCTAGGTATCTGGTCAACCTTAAGAGATATATCAGGGGGACGGACGTGGTTCAAATGGTTGGGCATCTGTCTCCCATATGGAGGGACCTGGGTTCGATCCCCGGGAACTTCTGGTAAAAAGAAAAAAAGAAAAATATAGAAGGCATGCAGGCCGCCAGGCCCTGTGCGCAAGTGTGCCGTCAGGCCCTGCAAGCAGGTGAGCCCCCAGGCCCTGAACCTGGGTACACCGCCAGGCCCCGGCGGGCCACACAGCAAGATGATGACATAACAGGAGAGTGACACAAGGGAGAGCCAAGACGAGACGTGCTGAAAAAGCAGGAACTAAGGTGGCACAACCAGTAGGTCTCCTCTCTCCCACATCGGAGGTTCCGAGGATTGAATTCCAGTGAAGACAGGAGGAGAAGGATGAGAAGAGAGGGCAGGAAATGGACACGGAGAGTTGCCCAGAAAATGGACACAGAAACAGCAAAAACGGGGGCAGAGGGGGAAATGGATAAAAGTAAATAAATAAATAGATAAATTCTTTTTTAAAAAAGTATAGGGGAGTAAGATATGGACTCTAGTTTGTAGTAATACTTTGACGATGCTCTTTCATAATTTGTTAACAAATGTTTCACAACAATGCAAAGTATTTGTGATGGGGTGATATGTGGGAGCCCTGTATGATGTTATGCATGTTTGTTTTATAGGTTCACAATGTTTACTGAACACTTGTTGTTTGTGTATGTTCATGTATGAATGATATACTTCAATAAATTGTTTTGTTTTTTTTTTAAAAAAGAAAGATTCTGAATGTTATAGTTCATCAAAATTTCAAATATACATTAATATCAGGTAGTTTTACATAGTCTGTTTTTCCTTTTATTCTGTTACTTGCCAGATAAAATAAGACAAGATCAGGACTATTATTCAAAATATAAGTTTATTGAAGTCAAACTTCTTTAAATAATTAAAAATATATAAAACATTATTATCTTTCATACTTTCCAGCTGAATGAGTCCAAAAAAAAAAGAATCATAATTTGGCCCAAGTAAATGTCCCAAAACATAAAAGATCTACATAGAGTTTTTATCCACACATTCAGCCTATCTTTATTGTGAGCCTACTGTGTGCTGGCTACTATTGTAGGCACTTGGAAAAGTCAAGGGTACTAATATATTCTTTTTTTTTTTTTTACCGGGAGGTCCCGGGGATCGAACCCGGGTCCCTCCATATGGGAGACGGACGCCCAACCAGTTGAGCCACATCCGACCCCCTACTAATATATTCTTGAGGGAATACTGACTTTTAACATTAACATGGTAAATAAAGCAAATAGAAAAATATTAAAAGTCAAGTAGATCTGTGGGATCTGGAGACCAGGGAAAGGGAGCAATTGTAAAATAGCCAGACATTGTACTCTTCTTGACTTTTTCTTTTTTCTGTTATCAAAAGATGACATTTGAGAAAAGTTTTGAAAGAGGTGAGGGAGATCATCTTGTCAATACCTTGGGGGTGGAAGTGGGGAGAGGATTCTGAACAGAGGGAAGAGCCAGTACAAAGGTCCTGAGGCAGAGTACAGCTAATGTGTTCTAGGATACAGAGCTGAAGCAGAAAGAGTGAAGGGAATGAAGTCAGAGATGAGGGTTGGAGGTTAGGAGGGTTTGGAGTATATGGAGATAGCATGTAGGACACTCTAGGCCATTTGTCAGGACTTTGGCTTTTAGTCTATATGAAATGGGGAATCATTGTTGATTTTTTTATTTTTTTTTTTTTATTATGGGTAAAAATCAAAATTCTCACAATACATACATTGTTGATTTTTGAGCAGAGGTGAGGTGTGACATCGCCTGAATGTGTTGTAAAAGGATTGCTTTAACTGCTGGGAGTAACAGTCATTTATTCCATGGTGAGCTTATAAAACAAGCATAAGCACTACCATGATAACAAATGCAAGTACTCACAGAACAAAAAGTAACCCACTCCAGGAAACAACTCGTATCAATCCTTTCCCATCCTTATTGCTTTAATTTATATTTTTTAAGAAAATTATGCTAACCAAGTTAAACCACTTAATAGTGGGATGTGAATACTACAGGAGACTATAGATTATTCATTTCATTTTTCTAATTTTTAATTTTTTAATTATTTAAAATCATAAACTAGCATGCATATTGAAAATCTTCACCCATTTTAGAAGGATATATAGTAAAAAGTGCAAAGCCGCTACATCCTTCTTGCTGCCCCCAAAGTAACCACTATTAACAATTTGTTTTGCTGTACATCCTTCCAGACTTTTTAATGTATTTGGAGATATATATACTTTATCAGTATCTTTAGCTCCATCATCTATATCAGTCTCTATTCAACCGTTTGTCCTATAGATAACAAGGCAGAAGCCCTGGGAATTCAAGTGACTTGCCCAAAGGCTTTCAGCTGGCCAGAAGCAGAATGATGTCTGGCTCATAGCCAAACTCCTGCTAGTTGTCCTCATACATGGATTTTCCAACCATTACTCTGCTGGATGGCCAAATGCCATTGGCTTCCTCTATTAAAATACATACATTTTTGCAGAAATCAATGTGACCTATTAAAGTCAGTTACACTACAGGACTTTTGACTGGGGCCAGAGGAGAAAGACAAAATTTAATTTGTTGGGCACCACCTTAGTGCAGGAGGGATGATGTCTGTTGTGGTGCTATGGCATAAGAGCTGGAGGGCAGGACTAGAGAAGAATTTCGGACACGTAAAGAAAAAAAATTGTCAACTTTGAAATTTTACGTGAAGCCAAGACAGAGAGCGAGAGGAGGGAATGCTCTTTCTCTTCCTTTCTCCTTCATCCCGTGATCCTTGTTTCTCAAACCCCTAAATCACTCCAGTAGTATTAGCATTAGGCCAAGTGTGTTTCAGAGTCAGAAGCATTTAGTGAGGTAAAAGTACTCAAGCTTAAAGCTCCGAAGAGATCTTGGTTCAAATCCTTCCTCACTGACATTCTCATTTATAATATGGGGTCATCATTCTTATCTCACAGGATTATTGCGAAGCTCAAATGATGTAATCCATATATATCAGTGATTGCAACATAAATAGTTAGTAAACTCTAGGTGCTATTTTACTGAACTAGAGTTTATAATACTGTTTTCATATTTCCATGTAACAGATAAGTGAGCATTTGGAATGCTACCACTTTTTAGGATGGTTATTTTCCCATATTTCAGGCCAGAAATTGAATGGAAAAATACTCATTTCTTCAGAAATCATATCATCAGTGAACATTTTTACCTCCATTCTACTCTGGATTTGAAAAGAGAATCAAATTATTATTTGATTGCTAGTTACCTTTCCTGTTACTTAACACATTTTTTCAGGATTTGGCATGGCGTACGTTGCAAACAATAACTAATACCATTTGATGGCAATAATAAAATCCTCACTCGTGGTTTTATATGCACCTTTGGATGTATTTTACTAAACACAACATCAATATCCAGAGTCTATCATAACATTATACTAAATCAGATTTTAAACCTTGGTACTTTTTGACATTTGGGACCAGGTAAAATTTTGTTTTGGGAGCTGCACTGTAGAATATTCAGCAGCATCTCTGACCTTTACCCACTAGATGCCAGCAATACACCCCACCCCAAATTGTAACAATCGAATTTGTCTCCAGACATTGCCAAAAGGCTCCAGGGAACAAAATCACCCCAGACTGTAAACTACTGTACTAGGCTTTAAATAACACTGTAAAAAATCTAAACGCCTAAACAAGTTTTACTGATACAAAATTTACATTAGGGAAACAACAGAGACACTTGCCCATAAAAATAACTTGGATATGAAGCATTAAGAAATCCTTTCTTTCTGCTCAATCCAGCCAAAAAGCCACACCAGAAGTTAAGGCAAAACATCCTGATTAGATTTACACCAACTTCATTGGTGGCCAACAATTGACTCCCTGCCGGGTGGAGTAAGAAAAGAAAGTTACTAGTTCTCTTCAAGGGCTGACTGTCTGCAGCAGCCTTTATCTGGGCAGTGGCCTGAAGTAACCCACCCTTTATTGGAATCGTGATTGATGCAAGATGATTGTTTTCCTTCGTGGAACCCCAAAGGACACAAAGTTTATTGTTCATTTCCTCTACACAGACTGTCTATCCAGCCTAAGTAATGCAGGGTCCAAACGTGGGTTTGGCAACCTCCATCTTCCAGGCTACACTCTCATAGGGATGTTGGTGAATGCCAGGGCTGGCTTAGAGTTTAAGAATTCCCTTGGCCATGTCTCAGAACCTACATGGTTTAACCAGATGTTGGGAATTATTCCCAGAGACCCAATCTTTTTCTATGCTGGAGGAAAAACAGCCACAGCTCTTCTACTCTTTCTTATGTCCTTGAAGGTCCTTCCCTCAAACATGTTGGCACACTATCAATAATTCAGTAGCAGAGATTCTTACAAGTTTTGTGCTGCTCAAGGACAACGTCTTACTTAGACAGGTGTTCCAGATGCATATGTTGATTTGAGTTTTGTCCCAAGTGTCCCATGCCACCCCCCACTTAGTCTTTTGATACAATAGTTTGAGTAAAATTCAATGGCCAACCACATCAGAGCTTTTCCTGCTATTTTTACATTCTGAATAAATTGGTAAAAATCCTGTCAAATGCATACCATCCACACAGGCAACATTCAGCCTCTAATTACCGTGAGCCATATAAGCATAAATAGTCAGGAATGCTGATGAGATTATCTGAGCTTCACTCTCCTGAATTCTTGAGCCTTTCCCTTAACCTATCTACCTCATTCTAGTCCAACTCTAAAACTGGCCTAATAAGAAGATGGCGAACGAGGAAGCCAAGTCCTGAGCATGCTCTACATTTGTGCCAAAGCAGCAGAACCACCCCACTGACAAGCTGTGGAATGTGAGTCCCCAGTACCATCTCATGTGTCTGGCTCCAGGCCCCAAAATACCATCAGCAACAAACATCCAGTTGGCAACTGTATCTTTCAGACTTGCTCATAAACACACACCTATATATATACCCTCATATCACATTTCTCTGCCCAATGAGGTAAGGATGCCTTTTTTGCCTTGAGTTTCTAGTAATAACCTAAAGTATGGTGGGCTAAAATGTCATCCGGCTTATGATCATATCCACAAGTGCTTTCTTAAGAAGTTTCCTGACAGCATGGCTTCCAATTTCGGTATTTTCAAATCCACTTGCACATTAAAACCCCCATACCTCGAGTATGAAAAGCAAGTGCAAGAACGAAACGGAAATTCTGCCCATGAACAAGGAGATTGTTGAGCCTGTTTCAGTGTCAAAATGTCATCTGGTCTGGTATTTTTTTTTGTAACTCTTGGCAAAAAAAAATAATATGTTTCCCTTCATCTGTTAAAAATTTTAAATGAATTGAAAATTCTTTAGGAATGCAACCTCTGTGTGATTGACAGTGACAAGTACACATACCTTGAAAGCTCCACTGTAATGTTTATATTTCATAAAAACAAATACTGTGGCATCTGAGAGTAGCCTAGTCAGCCGTGCAGCATTCTACCTGGCATCTTGTAAATTAATCTGGGTGTTTATGCTGTAGATCATTCATGATGAACATATTGCTATAGCAACATGCATTTCTTCCATTTTATTCCTGCTAATTACACTAATATCACCATCAGCTACTAAATCTTTGAATTACTAATGAATGTATGTGAAAAGCAATGTCTGGATAACACTTTCAGATATCCTCATCCTCAAAGTAACGAACTAAAAGATGCATGTAATTTGATTATTTTCAATTTATTAAAGCTTGTCAATTTAAGATTAATGTATACTCAAATTTGAACATGCTGAAAGATTTGAGAAGAATCTCTATAGAACAACATGTATCTCAAGGAAGGAGAACATGGTAGTCCTAAGTAAACTCCTTTCCCCTGTTACCCATTATCACACCATCATCATCACTTGTATCTATATTAAATTAGCATTTGACAATTGGGGAGTAATAGTTAGACCTAGGAACTTCTCAGGCTTTTAAGTTTCTGTGGCTCTACCATCAATACTAAACATTCAAATCTATTCAAAATAAGCGTTGTGATAGAGCATAGAATAAAAGACCGTGGAGATTTTAGTTGTTATGCAGTAGGTAGGTAAGACATTTTTGGAAAATTATTGTTCATCAGCATAGTAAGGTTAAAGAAATTTCTTTGTCCAAACCATTGCATCTTGAAAGGTTCTGTTTAGCATTTTTCTTAGTTGTACATTGAGTAACTTTGGAAAAAGTCCCTTACTCTTTGAGGCCATCAATTTTCTATAGTTCTATTTATTTCACAGGAGCAGATATGTACAAGTCATCTACCAACGTAAATTACTTGTGCTTACACCAAATATGTTTAGACATAGCCCAAGAGCCTGGCTCAGATCGATAGTCAAACTTAAATTTTTTGAGGTCATCAAAGTAGGGTAAAGATAGAGATTAGCATCTGCTCAACACATATTTGAATGTCAGGAAAAGGCAAATGAGGACCAAAGATGTGATAACAACCGGATTCCCCCAGCTAATTAAACTACTTCAATAAAACTCTATTATTTGGTGGCTGTTTCAGCCAGACTACCTCCACAAAATTTCTTATTTTGTCCTTCTATCTTTTCTCCCTAAGTTAACTAGGTGCAAAATGATGACTATCAAAAAAGTAAGGAAAGGATTGACCTACCAAGACTTTACTATGCTAATCAATATCCTAATTTCACATTTATTATCCTAACCTTGAGAATTTTACTGCATTATTGCACATTTCCCTTTATAAGAACTGTGATTGTGCAAAAATATTTCTGTATCTTTCAACCAATGATCATGTAGAGGAATGAGAAGAAAATATGAGGTTAAATAAGAAAATGGACACTTATAATGACGATAATATTGAATCAAACTCTATGAGAACTGCTTTACCTATGTTACTTTATCCATAAAATAACCGTGTGATTTGGTATTTTTTACCTTCATCAAAGCTAATGAGAAAATGGAGTTGGTGACGTTAAATAATCACCTATTGCACATAGCTCATAATAGTACACGTGGATTCAAACCCAGATCTGCCTTGTGCCAAAAGCATAGAGTTTCTGCAAGGACTGGTATAAGTGGCAAAGATAGATCTCGGAGAGCTTTCATATCCACTAACAGCAAAGAGAGAACTGTAAAAAAAGAAGACAAAGTTCATTTTAACAAATGTGAAATAAGAACCAAAGTACACCTTTTGACATGTCTACTTTAATGATCAAGCCTTATATTCTTTCACT